>SCDY01002114.1:0-34200 GCA_004143825.1 Drosophila micromelanica | reverse complement strand
AGATCCATAGCTCCCATATTTCAAACTCACATAACTTTGTCAAAACTGAACCGATTTTCATGTTTAAAGGCATTTTGGACATGATTTGTTCCCTAAATTGATTCTACATTTCAAGTTTATGTATTTTTGAAAATAAAATATTTTTTGGATTTTTTGGTCGTCTAGATTGATATTACATCTAAATGTTTTGGTTGATACTACACTGTGACTGTTATCTGTGAGTAAAGCATACTCTTTAAAGTTCCAAAAAATACCTTAGGCATTGCCTTGAAACGGGGGGTGGGATTTAAGTTCAGGAGCGAGATTGGCTCACATTGACTATATCCTGGCTATGTTTATGGAGGAGTTTTATGAACTGTGTCGGCTTCAGAAATGCCTTCTTCGCTTCGAGAGCCAGTAACACTGTCCAGCGGCCGCTGTCAGGGTATTATAATAAAGAAAAACTGCTGCCTGTTCTATGGCTAAACATAAATAAGAAAACCCAGCAGAAGAAGAAGAACAAGAAGCAGAAAACAGGAGTGAAAAAAAAGCAAATAAATGGTGTGCATAAAAATGGGCAAAACGAACGTAAATAAGCAACTGAAAAACATGCAGCAAAGGTGAGAGGCGAATGGAATGAATATCCGTGCGGTGCCAACGAAAAGGGGCGGGGCGAGAGGAGGTGGGGGATGGGGGTGGTTGGGTGGCGAAACTTGGGGATGGGTTGTTGCCGAAAGCCAAGCGCCAAAAACAGTGTGCAAACATTTTATGGCACTTTTGGTTGATTTTGTTCAGCTGCCGCTTCAAGTTGCAAGTTGCGGCGCGGTTCATTGCACACACACACACACACACACACACACACACACACACACACACACACACACACACACAGTATGAATGGCAATTCTCTGGCATCAGCAATAACTGTTGACAATTTTTGGCAACTTAGCGCAGAAGATTTTTATTCCTTAACAAAATGAATAGAGTATATTAGGAACTGGAAACTTGAAAGAAAAGAGATAAAAATGAAGCACTAAAATTTTGTGCTCAGTTATCAAATCCGGATGATCGATATTTTGTCGATTTTTTTAAGCTGTTTGCTGTGTTGCTGTGCATGAGTATTGCGCCGTCGGTTACACCCGACTGCCACGTAGTAACTTGTTTTTTTGGCTGCTTTCAACGTGCCACACAGCTGCCCCGTTTTCTTCTTCTTCTTCGTCATCATCACGCACCATCACCGGAAATCGATCTCATCACTTATGCAAAATGTGACGCAGTTAGTTGTGCAAAATGTACACGTGAGTGTGTGTGTGTGCAAGTGTGTGTGTGGCAACATTGTGTTGCCCCTTTCAAAACTGAAAGCAACAACAACAACAACAACAACAACAGCAACTTTATAACAACGTCAGATTTACACAAAATAGCGAAACCCAAAAATAAATATAAAAACAGTTTTCTATAAAAAGCCGAATATGAAATGCACTTTAACAAAATCTAGAAAATCTAAATCAACTTATCATTACTATATATTATAGAAGTTCGATTCTGATTACTGATCAGATAAATATATATAAACAATACATATATCGTCAAATATGCCTACATCTAAAAAATAAATATACCCTTTGCAAGAGTATATTAGAAGAGTGTGGCAGACAAGGCAACTGAGTAAGCTACCTGCATTAAATTATTTCTTGCCAACTTATTTTTTTTTTTGGTATTTGATGTCAACACTACAAAGAAGGCAACTCTAATCAACTCAACTTGGTGCAATTTGTTGTAAAAACTTGATTCAAGGTCACCACTTTACAGAGTAAATAACGATTATAAATAATATTTTTATTACACTGTACATTTTTTGATAGTTCCCCTGATTTTTAGCAATCGATAATAATCGATTACTTGCTTAAATTTCTTTGACAGACATTCTAAAAACTGGATATTCAAAATCTTACATAAATATTTTTGTACATACGCAAAATAAAATTCACTTCAAATTATCGACATCTAAAAATCCGATAAATATCGATATTTAAGCTAAATTTTTCAATTATTTAAGATAATAAAAGCTGCCATTACAATATCTTATATATTCTCATCTAGCTCACATAGCTAAACAGTTTGTTCATAATCGATAAATATCGATTGCCAACATCAAGATACCCGATCACATCGAGTTTATTTTAAAATAAATACGTTCATTATATGTTCATATCCACCAAACTGCTCAAATTGAAATTCAATATAAAGCACAACCGCCAAATAAAATATGAGCTATGAAAGGCGAAAAGGATAAAGGATATAAATCAGCTCATACAGAAATGCATAGTTCTGTAAGTAAAAAAAATCAAATAAATACGAACGCTTGCAGGGGACAAAAAGTAATAAAAATTGTACACACACATACATGTTCATACACTCGAAGAAAAAACGTAGCATTTTTTAGCCAAATCGGATACAAACGTTATCAAAATCGGGGGAAACGGAAATTAAAAAAATAAAGTTTTAATTTAATTATTAGAGAACGTAAACAAATAACTTTTAGAAGCATTTTAGCTAACAATAGACATTCTTAATCACGTTTTAATTAAAATTAAATAAACCCGAATAGAAACTTGTTCGAACCTATAAAAATTTTTGTTTATTCCATTATGAAATCAAAATTAATATGCGATTACAATAATGTTTTCTTTTAAGTGTATTTATTTTGATGTATATAAATATTTATTTATTTTTTATATATATATATATATATAATTCTTGACAACAAAATGAAAGACACCGTTTGAACTGCTTCTCAAGGTGCGCGTTCGTTGCAAGCCGTTTGCCTTTGACTTCTGGCACACACACACACACACACGCACACACACACTCGAAAAAAAACCCCTTACTCCCCCCTCGTGCTGCCAGTTTCGATGTGTGTCAGCTTCAGCTGCCAGTTGCCAAAAATGCTGAAGGAGCAACAGCAACAGCAAGGCCCCCCCTTTTCCCCCCCCCCCCCCCCCCCACCTCCCCGTCTCTGAGGTGCTGCTGTGCCACAATCTATGCCACATCATTGTCACTCGGTCACGCCCCGCGAAACGAAACTTCAACTTGGGGCTGCGGCTGCGGCTGCTTTTACTTTTTGGAAATTGTATGCAAGATTTATTAAGATTTAAAAGCTTTTATGTGTGTCGCTGTCAATTGTTGTTGCCACTGCGGCACACACTTTGCAACATTGCACGTGCAACAGCAACAACAACAACAACAGTTATTTGAAACACTTAACAATTGAAAGAAACTTCGAACTTTGGCCAGCACACATTGCGTATACGCAATGCACAGCACATAGCACTCATACGCACTGTTGGCCAAATAATTTGTTATTACTCTGAGCACTTTTGCGCAAATATCAACACACGAGTGTGTACTGCTTGTGTGTGTGCTTGTGTGTGTATTGTTTATTGCATTCTAAATGGCTTTGTGTATTTATATTTCTTTTTAATTTTCCATTCGCACATAAATAAGAAAAAAATTCGTAGCAATATTTGTTTTTGTAAGTTCTTGGATTTTTGTCTACATAAAATCAAACTTCTTTCTCTGGAGTTTCTAAAGAGGAGTTGGAGAGGGGGAAGAGGGGAGGTGTGCATTTGCGGGTGTCGGTGCGGAAAAAACCCACATTGATTTGTTGTTGCTTTGCAAAGTTTTTCGCCTGCTGAGTTTTAAATTTTTTGAAACATTGAAGTTAAACTCAATTTCGTATAGGAAATAAACAATTAAAAATAGGTTTTTATATATATTTATTTATTTCAAAGATATTGAAAGCTTTTTACAATTAAAATTCTTCGAAATCAAGACCAAAAACTTTCATGTGAATAATTATTATGGAAATTAAATTGAAACACAATTTTGAATGGGAAGTAAACAATTAAAAATATGCTTTAAATAGGTTTTTATATATGTTTGCAATTTAAAAAAAAGTTAATACTATTTAAGAATTTAAAAGATAGATAAATAAACAATTTTTTACTATCAACATTCTCCGAAAATTTTGATGTGAATAATTTTTAGGAAAATTCAATTGGAACACAATTTTGAATAGGAAATAAACAATTAAAAATACAGGCTCCAAATATGTTTTTATAAATGTTGGCAATTTAAAGAAATTAATACTAATTCAGATATTTAAGGCTAGATAGATATACAATTTTTTACTATCAAAAATTTTTTTAAAGACAAAGTAAAATAAATAGATTTTCATATATGTTTGCATTTAAGAAAAGGTATTTTTATTTAAAACTAGATTTACATTTTTTTACTATCAAAATTCTCCGAATAGTGAATAATTGTTAAAGCAATTGAGTTTTTTTTTTTAATTTACTTTTTTCTCTGTTGACATGAGCTGACAGTGTTGCCAGGGTCTGTGAAAATATTGTGGTTGCCGCTGCTGCTGCTGTTGTGAGTGCGTTTTGAGTGTTTGCTGAGTGCGTGTCTAACGGCGTGTAAACAATATTATACGAGTAATGAGTAGCTCATTATGAACATTTGCAAGTTATTCAAATGATGGGCGCACGTTTTTGGTACGGCTGCGTGGCAACTAAGTGCAACTGTTGCGGCCACTTAGCTGCCTCCCACACACACACTCAACTGTATGTGTGTGTGTGTTTGTGTGTGTGTGTGCTTAAATTGAAATTTAAATGAATATGCGACACGTGAATGTGCGGAGCCATAACAAATTTTTGTAGCTGCTGCAGTTGCGGCAAAACTTGCAGCAAACAACGCCACATGGCACACACACACTCACACATACACACACAACAGTCACACACACACACACACACACACACACAGCACGGCTGCAATGTCATCAGTTTTAAGCTGGCATTTTTTTTTGCAAACATTTTTTTCATTTTTGTCGCCGTTTTTTTACCCTGAACTCATTGAAAATGTCTAAAAAAAAAAGGGTATAATGTTTTTTAGAGCAAATTGATGTAACAGGCAGAAAGAAGCATTGAAGTTTATATATTCTTGAGCAGGATCAACAGCCAAGTCGGTTTAGTCATGGCGGTCTGTCTGTCCGTCTCTATAAACGGAGTCTATCATAGCTAGAGACTTCAACTTTTCGAATTCAGATCAAGTATGTTTAAAATTACCGATAACATTTATCGTTTTCAAAAATCGATAACAATCGATAACATTTATCGTTTTCGAAAATCGATAAAAATCGATAACAGCTCCAATTTTCTAAGCAGTTTTCAAAGAATGTGAGAGCTAGAGTTCCAATATTGGTTCAATCAAAAATTTCTTGTATATATACAATAGCACTAACTGTATGTATTGCATAAAGTTGCATTAACATCGATTGAGAAACAAGAAAGTCAAGCAGCGCATAATAATTCAGAGTACCTTCAAGTCGGGCGCTCCCGACTAGTGCTTTTCACTTGTTTTATATTTGTTTAACTTACATCATTTTTTTTGCCTACTTTATAGCGCGCAAATGGTGTGAATATGAAGTGTATGTGTGTGTGTGTGTGTGTGTGTGTGTTTTGGGTGTAGTAGGCCGGCATTTTTACAGGGCCATGTCACTCTGCTCAATCCAATCAGGTCACCCTTTTTGCCTTTGTTGCCGCAGACAGCCTGAGGTGCTGCAGTTGGGCCGTGCTCTAAACAGAACTCAAATAACACACACAAACCACATGTGTGTGTGAAATTTTAAATGTATTTTGTTGAATTGTAACAAGTGTTGAATTCAAATTATCCAAGTAATTACAAGTTTTTCGTATTTAACTACTTGAGTAATTAAATTTAGTGGGCAAGGAATTTAAATAATATTTATATAAAAAAGTTCAATAAATATATGTAATTGTATACTACATTTTTCAACTTTAAATTTACATTAATTACAAATAATTATTCAAGTAATTGCTTTTCTCAATATAAAATCCTTTTAGTAAATATATTTTTATACATATTTTTTTATATTATAACAATTTAAGGACAAAATTACTTGCGTAATTGCAGTAATTAGATACATTATCAAGTAATTAACCCATATAATCATGTAATTACCGAATAATTATCGAGTTCTGACCAAGTGCTGGTCAAGTAATTTAAATTTTAGACTCAAATACAGCAAAAATTGTGGCTTTAAGCATTTAATTTACATGTTTTTTTCCCATATGATCACCTGAATAATTACTTATATAAATGCCTGATAATTGTGTAAGAACTAAATCCGCTTTTGTCGCATATTTTGAAGAGCTGCACTCGAAAAGTGCCCACAAAAGGCCTCTATTTGTACGTCAAGTTTTTATTTATATATTTTCTACCTCTGACAATAACAACAAACAAAATGGCGTCGCCACAGCATTTAGCAGCAATTTTATTGTTTTTTTTCACATTTTGCCTATGTTGCTTTAACACTCATTGAAAGTTGTAGTTGCATTTTTGAATTTCATTACGTATACGTATTTTTTATCGGCATTTTTATTAGGATATAAAAACTTGTGCAGCTAGAAATTGGTTTCGTTATTTTCAGAAATTCAAAAATATAGTTTTCTATTTTAAAAATATTTTAAATACAAATTCTAGTTTATTTTTAAATAACAATAATCGAAATAATCGTTTTCTTTTTAAGAACAGTTGTTTTTTTAACAAGTTCATTTTTAAATAACAATAATTTCTTAATGATAATTTTTTTTAATATATTATATGTTTATATCAGGTATAAAAGTTAATTTTTTTTGGGTATACTTTATTTTTATATCTTATGTAATAAAAAACACAGATTATAAAATACAGGGTATCTCGCAATAGGAGCACACTTACTGTTTTATTTTATGACTTTTGCTTGGCTTTTGCTTTAAAGCGATTTAAAAAATTGTGCCTGCAATTAAATATTTAAATTGTTTTTCCTGTTGTTGAGTGTGCCGTTATGTGTGTGTGTGTGTGTGTGTATTTGTTGTGTTGTGTTGTGCCTGCTTTAAGTGCGGTCAATTTTCAGTAATTTGCGTGCGGTTTTTATGTTGCCTCATTTCTGAAAATGTTTTTAAATTATTCAGCGCCTCGAAAAATCGTCGACTTTTTGCTACTTGAGACAAGTTAACAGCACCCCCCCACAGAGAACAGTAATGGAGTGTATAAGAGGGTGTGTGTGTGTGTGTGTGTGTGTGTGTGTGTGTGTGTGTGTGTACACCTTGCCAATTTGTCATTTGCGGTTGCATAATTGTAATATTAAATATTTAAATAAAATGCAACAAACTGTCAACCGTCGAGGCGCATTGAATATGCAGATGAGCAAATCACATGAATATATATCACATACACACATAGCACACACATATACATATACATATATATATATATGTCCTAAACTGTCGCAAACTGAACGAATCGTTATTCACTTGTTTTTACACTTGCTTATTCATTGCGTTTATTCATATTTAATTTAGACTTCTGTTAACTAAATATTTGCACAAAATTGCATGTGATATGTTAGGGGTATTCCCGCCCATTTAATTCAACTTCAAGTTGTCTGCGTGTGTGTGTGTGTGTGTGGCATTTACAGTCATTTGAACTCTTGTTGCTCAAATAACAATTTCATTAATTTTACTTTGCATATCAGCTTTTCTTCAGGCCAAACTATTCTCCCTTTAATTATTTTGAATTCCTAATTAGATTTAATTGCGCAACTCGAGTTTACCTATTAGCCACATTAGTAAACATTTTTACATAGTTTAGTTTAAATATCACCTATACCTATTTTAAATTTTAAATAATATTTAATGGGATAACTCATGATTAAACTTTGAAAAATATATATATTGAGGTTGTTACTAACGTTTACAAATTTTTCCTATTTCCATTAAAAAGTTTGTAATTTCATTCTTTTAAAAAATTATCGTCGGAAACCTTAAAGTTTTAATTTGATTTTTTATACTCTGTTTGCAAAGTGTAAAAAAAAGGGTATATTTGGTTTTTCTTTTCTGCTACAAGACTTGTTTTCCATATATGTACGTATATCGACTATAAGATACCCTGTTATATGCAACTGTCACATGAACTTTTCTCAATTTTAGCCTGTGCACAGCTAACAGATACTCTGTTTGAAGAAAATACTTGGATACTGCCAAAAAAATAATGTTAAATTTTCTACAAATATAAGCCCCACATTTAAGTCTCTTTTGTGAACGGCCATGAGATACCCTGTGCACAACTAATTATACCCTGTACCAACAATTAAACAGAGTTGCTTCATGAATTCAAGATATGGAATATTAAGATATATTTATGCCATTAATTATGCAATTGCGGGCTTTGAAAGCACATTTCATGCGTTGCCAAAGTTATGCACATAAATTAATTGAGTGTGTGTAATAAACAAATTAAAATAATGTAATTAAAAGGGCACATATGCCCTCGCATCTGATGTGTGATATATGATATAGATTTATGCCTGCATATATATGCAAATATATATACATATATTTTTGCCCTGTGATATAAGGCGCCTTTTTACAAATTTATTTATGGCAGCAAACCAGAGACAAACAATTAAATTACATATGATATTTATATAATTTAAATACAATTTTAAACCTTTTTAGTTATTCAAAAATTTCAGCCAATAAAACAAATATTTCGAAGTTGAACAATTGAATACAAAATTCTTAAGTCGAACTTCTTTTAAAAATTGTAAAAACTCTTAAATACCAGAAAAGAAGAAAACAAATTTTTCTTAATATTTAAAAAATTTGCATTTACACAAAATATTTTTCCTAAACTTTGAATCTTTATCTTAGGATATTTATATATAACTTATTTTTTTTTTTTAACTATTTTGAAATGTTTTTTTAAATTTCCTAATTAACACAGCACAAAAAAGAAACATTTTTCGCTGACTTTTGTTTCTAAATGCCCCATTAAAAATGATGTGATTAGTAAAATTTAAATTAAATAAATGTTTATTTAATGCACTTTAGGGGATTTTAATTTGATTTTAATACAAAAATAAAAATTTATTTTAAACGCCATTAAAATCCCTTAATATTTAATTAGTTGACATTGCGAACATATGTAAATGGCATCGCTTTCCTGTTTTCCTTCTGTTTTTGTTTTTTGTTTTTGTTTTGGTTCATTTTGTTGATGCTGCTGTTTGCTTTGAAACGGAAACGGAAATTGTCAGCCGCCATTTTGTTGTCGTTTGACGCTTGTTTCTTCTGCTTTTGGGCGGATTTTTCACATTGATTAATTGCTTGATATATTTATGACATCGTTGACTGGGCGCTAATTGCCAGCAGAAAAATCCACACACACACACACACTGAGACATAAATCACAGACACACACACACATATACACACGCACACACGTACACTTGAGGGTGTTGCGTTGGGGCAACTTTTAACGGCGTACAATTAATTAAAATTTAATATTTATAAAGCCGTCAAATTGTGAAAAATTGTTCAAATATGTAAATTCAGGAAGAATCAGAAGACGCAGGAGAAAATGGGAAAGAGAAAGAGAAGTAAAAAGAATAAAAAGAGAGAGAAAAAAATGGGCAAACTAAAAAACCAAACAAAGAGAGAAAAAGCAAAAGTTTGAAACGAAAAGAAAGAAAGAAAGGATGAGAAGAAATAATATTTCTGAGGAAATGGAATAAGGAACGTAAGAAAAAGAAAGGGACAGAGGTAAGAAACGATGAAAAGGGCAGGGAAGGAAACAGTAAATAGAGTAAAGAATCTCTCATTCTTATCATATCAGAGAATCTCCAAAAAAAGAGAATGAAAGAAAAGAAGGAGAAACAGTGAGAAACGAACAGAGAAGAGCAGGAGAAAGAATGAGAATATCTTTTGTTTTTTGAGAAAATGCGAAAAGGAGTGTAAGAACAAGAAAGGGACAGAGTGAGAGAGACAGAGAAAAACAAGAAAAGAAAGAGTAAATAGACAGCTGAGAAATCAAATAAGGCACACAAACACACAGACAAACAGACACACACACACACACACACACACACACACACACACACACACACACACACACACACATGACAATTGACAGATGTAGCTAAATTTGTGAATTCCGCTGGGAGTTCGCCCACAAACGCCCTTTGACCCCTGTAACCCGCTCCAGAATAGCTTTATTTGGAAAGGGAGAGAGTAAGCAGGGGGCAGGCTGAAAAGGGGGCGTGACTTGCTGTGGCGCTGTTGTCTGTCAATTTGTTGTTGGCCGCTGCCATTCCCCGTGGACGTTTTGCGCTGTCGGCTGATTGCGTAATGTATTTGTGTGTGTGTGTGTGTGTGTGCGTGTGTGTGTCTGTCCGCTGGGTGATTTAGTAAATGTAAGCAAAATTGTTGCTCTCCGCCTCAGCGCAGCGGTGTGTGCATAAATGAACAATTTATGAAACATTTAAAGAGGTATTTTGTGCAGAGCTGGAAACAAAACTCCCGCCGGAATGTTGTTGGAAATCGCATTAGTTTCAAGCATTACGGCAAGATTATGAAGTCATCAAGTCGTATCATTGTTATGGAGCTGCAGTTATTACTTATTATTCATATTAAATAGACTCCCCCTCATCGCATATTCAATTTGTGCTTTGGCATCGAACATGAATATATAATATGGCCAGTTGCAGTGCATTGATGCCCAGCTCATATCGAATGAAATATGCATCACATGTACAAGTATTTTGTCTGGATTACTTACCTCTCTTCCACACACCCCACTTCCTCCTCCTCCCTCCTCCCTTTGTCTGCCTCGGCGGCACATATGGCGTATACGTATTGACTTTAACTGCCTTCTCTCTTTCGGTCTCTCCCTCTCTCTCTCTCTATATCTTTCTTCTCTTGTTATTAGCTTGTTTGACATTTTCTTTTACAATTCTCTTAAGCTATTTGCATTCCCTGGATTTCTAGCGAGAGCTGAGACCCAAAACTGATATTTCAACTAGCTCAAAATTTCCGTTTTGTGCCATGTTCAAATGCAACGAGTTTATTGTGTTGACATGGCCAGCATCGTTTGTGGAGCAGGTGCGGGGGAGGCTAAGGGGAACTGTAACGAGATTGTTTGATATGTTTGCAGGCTCTTAAGGTGCCAGTCCAGAGCGTCTTCTTATACCCTGTACTCAATGCAAAAACTAAAGCTGAAGCTTAATGAAATTTGAGTTCACACATCGAAAAGAAAATTTAAGCAGATTTAAATATTTTTAATATAGTTCATCCAATCAGTTATCTTTTTCTATATGATAATTATGTTCAACTTTGCAGGGTATAGCCCAGTCGAGCATGCTCGCCCAACCATATCTGAATTGCAAGTGTATTGTAAATTTAAAATTGCTTCCGAAGCAGTGCAAAACAATCAAATACTGTTTTAAAGTCAACAAAATAGATGCCAGCACAAATATTGGAATTTTAGTTATATGTTAAGCAACTGTTATCACTTAACAGAGCGCTCTACACAACAGAGCGCTAACAGTTGCAACCATGTTAAAAAGTGAACAAAACTGATTTCCATAATATCTTTCCAAAAGAACACGAATCAAATAATTGATTTTAAAGTACTTTTATGTGCTCATTATTGTATTATTTTTATTTTTACTATTTATTATTTTTCAGACTTTCGACAGATTTATCGATACTTAAATCGATTTGCCTAAATCAAGCTAGTTAACTCAGAGCATACACATTAATGAATGTAAATGTGCCAAGTGAAACTCTAAAAAGCTCAGTTACGAGTTTATTTTTGTTGTTATTTTTTTGTCGATCGATTTATCGATCAAATCAGTTCAGATCGAATTGCAGCCTAAAACCAAACTAGAATATGCAGAGTTTTAACTCCAATATTATAAATATGGAACAGTTAGAAAATTTCAAATATATATTTAAAGTTTTTATATCGAAATCTTTCGATAACATATCAATGGCAAGTAAAACAATAGAGTTCTTAGTAAACATTTTTATTTTAGCAAGTTTTGATAGATTTATCGTAATCGAAATCAAACTTTCTTACAACATATAACTGTGACAAGCTCAGTTAGAAGATTGTTATAAAGATTATTATAATTAAGATTTAATTTTGATAAATTTATCGATACACAATTCACGTTTACAAGCTAAGAAACCTGCACAGTTTATAAGTCGAGATTTCTTTTTTTTGGGTTAAGAGCCTTTGGCTTTTGGGTTATTGCCAAGCCGGTGACACTACAGAATGTGGCAGTCAAGTGCGTGTTTGTTTACCTGACCGACAAGCAGTTACCTTCTGCCCCCCCCCCCCCCACATCATATTTTCCCCTATTCCCCACAAATTCCCCTCCTGCTGCTGCCCACTCGACAGCTGTCAGCAAAGTGCGGGGGCAAAGGGCAAAACTGAACAGATGAAAATTTTGTAAAAAAAAATAAACTTTTAGCAAAAGAAAAGATGCAAATGCTCAAAGATGAAGACCCAGCAGAGAAAGAAAGCCAGAAAGAGGCGCAAGAGGGGAGGATGGACAACGGCCGGGAAAACCAGTTAGAGTGTAGGGAGTGCTCGACTGGAAAGATGCCCTATAATATTTATCAAGAATCTGATAATCGTCAAATATGCTCAAGAAAAACTAGGCTATTTTTAGCGTTGGTCAATTAAAAAATTTTCGATAATATTACTGATCGATATTTATTATTGTTAAAATTAAAATAAGTAAGTTGCCGACAGTAAAGTAAATATTTATCGTTTTTTTTTTAAATACAAAAAAGTCAAAATTAAAAAATAATTATATATCGTTTTCGATTACCGCGAAAAGAGCTATCGATAATAATAAAAAATGCATACAATTACAAATTCTCGATAAAAAATATTAACTAACTAGATAAGGTTTAAGTACATACTTTTTTTTTGCTCTTCTCTCTATATATTTAGTTTTCAAAAATTTTGAATTTTTATTTTTTAAATAATAAGATTTTAGTGTTTTATTTTTGAGTATGTGAACGAATCAAGAATGAGAATATATAAAATTAATACTGGACACAAAACCAATATGCCCTTTTTTAGTTTTGATTGGAGGGTATAAGAAGGTGCGTCACTTTTAATTTGTTTGCCTTGTTGCCAGGAGAGCCTTTGCCCTCTGGTGACAACGTTGTCTGCTGCTGCTGATGCAGTTGTTGCTGCTGTTGCTGCTGCTTCTGCTGCTGCTGCTGCAGCTAGAAACTTGTCGAGCACTTGTCGAGGGCTCGTCCTTTTCTCGTCCTTGAGTGTTGCAATTAGCAAATAAAATAAGCAGCTGCCGCTGCGTGGCTATTGCCAATGCAAAGTGCAAGAATTTTGCTGCTGCTGCTGCTGCTGCTGCTGTTGCTGCAGAATGTTGACAGCAACAATGGCCCAGTTAATTGCTGACAAACACTGCAGCAGAGGCTGCAACTACAGTTAGGTACAGTCACGTCTCATGCAAATTAGTTGCCCAGGTAACCTTGTTAGAGCCAGCAGCAACAGCAACAGCAGCAGCAGCAGCAACAGCAGCAGCAACAGCAGCTACCACTCAAGCAGTTACTTGGCTGCTCAGCTGCTCATATATGCAAGTGGATGCTGTCGAATGCCTCGAGGCAGATTGGCAGATGAGCGAAAGCTAGCCCACAATTCTTGTGGAAGAAGCGAAGAAGAAAGGCGGCAAGTGAAAGTGAAAGTTGCCAAGAAGCAACAAATTTCCATTTAATTAACAATTCGGATAGCATCGAAACGAAATCAATCAATTAAATTGTCCAGACTGGGGCTTTTGTTTGCCCAAGTCTAAACAAACTATCTGTGAATGAAGGGAGAAGCGAAGTAAGCAAAGGAAGCCGCCATATGGGAGAACTCAAATAGAAACAGAATAATCTTGTAAGGCACAAAAGCAAACAACAACGAGAAGAAGAAGAAAAAAAACGAAGTAAGAGAGAAGCGAGCAACTAACAGAAAAAGAAGTAAAATGAAAAATTAAATGATGTGAGAAATCAATAAAGCAAACATAAGGAGAGAAGCAAAGCAAGAAGTAATAAAAATAGAAGAAGCAAAAAAAAAGCGAAGAAAAGCTGGGAAAAACTAAAAATGTAAGTTTAGCAAGAAGCGAAACAAAATCAAAAAGCAAACGACAAACGCAATGGAAAGTGAACTGTAGATCGAAGAGAAATCATCATTAAAGATAAATGAAAAAACAATGCCAAACACGTAACCCAAAATGAGAACACAAACTTTAAGGCTAGTAGAAGAAAATGGGAACAATTAAGAAAACAAAAAGCTTTAAAAACCGAAATTCAAAACTCTACGGGACCAAGTTTCGAACGTTCAAAAAAAATGCAAATTTTTATATTGTTTTGAATTTGTATTGGAATTTATTACCAATCTGGTTCACTTCAACTCTATTACAAAGCTTGTATTTGTTTTTTTTTTATATTTTTTTTTTGTATTCGTATATCCACATGCATAACGAAAATTTGTGAAATTTCATTAGACAGAGCGACAGCGACTCGGGTGCATGCAACAGCATTTGTGTCGAGTGCAACTGTAGCTGCCACAGACAATAGACAACGGACAAGCGGACAGCGGACAGGGGGACAGCTGAATGCTGAATACTGAAAACTGACTGCTGGCAAGAAAAAGAAGAAGAGTAGCAGAAAACAGAAAGTTCGTGCAAATATTGGAGTAAGCCCCATGAAATTTTGGGGCTATGCCAACAACAAAACGAAAACATGCGAATCTCTCGATAGGGCAACTAGGAAATTTAAGCGCTCCTGTTGCAGTTGCCAGGCTATTATTGTATCTCCTGCATACCCTGTTCGCATCGAGAGAGAGAGAGAGCGTATTGTGCAAACAAAGTTGAGCAAACCTAACTGATAAATAATAAAATTCTTTTTTTTTAATCTAAATTCAAAAAAAAAAATTATTAGGAACTGAGGTATTAATATATTCAAGTTCATTTAAATTCGCCAAATATAGTCGTGATTTCTAATGCTTTAAACAAATATACTATTAAAAAAAATATAGAAATATAGAAATAAAATATAAGATTTATTCAAATTATTTAGTTGCGATTTTTTTTTTTAATTTGTTCAATCATGTTTACTATCGATAGTTTTCGGCAGATATTTTTACTAAATATTATTAATTATAATAATTTCAATTTTTAAATTGATAATTTAATTTAATAAATTTATCATTTATCGAAATTTAATTAAATTAAATTCGATTATGATACTTTTTAATTTCTTTCAAATGTATTTTTAATTAATTATTGATATTTAATATGAATGAATATATTTTAGCCACAGGGCATCTGTTAGTCGAGCACTGCCGTTTGTAACGTTTGCTTAAATATTGTTTCCTTTTAGTTGTTTTGCATGCTTCGCTCGTGTGTTGCATGGGCAACGGCCACTGACGCTGGCACGCTTGCAACCAAATGTGGCCACTTCCACTTACGCAGATTACAATCTGTTTTTATGGCATACCTGCCCCGCCCCCCCTCCCCTCCCTCACAACACTTGTGCAGCAGCCGCAGCCAGTGCCAGCCTTAAGTGCAGGCGGCAGCCTTTTTGGCTTCTTCCTCACTGCCTGAAAAATATGTTTAATCATATTGTAAGCACACACATTTGCATTGCATGTGTGTGTGTGTGCAACGCATTATTTATTCCTTTTAATGATGCTTGCGAGGCGACGCTGCGTATACGTTATGTGGCCTGGCATATGTTACACATACGCAACGTGGCCAAATTATGTCCAACCATTGATGAGAATATTAAGAGCAATACATAACCGACCAATTTTGGGTGTGTGTGTATGTGTGTGTGTGCGTGTGTGTGTGTGTGTGGCATTGAGAAGCCTACAAATGGAATTCACTTAATGGACAGCCATTAACATATTTCTGTTAATTAGCTAACAGGCAACTGTTAAGTAACGTTTTTTTGGATATATCGCCAATCTTTTTAATGCAACAAAAATATATAGTTAGGAAAATACCTACCTAGAAAATGCTAGAATGCTATATATATTGCATACTTTTATCTAATACTTCCTATATCGGCTAAATAACATAGATATATTAAATTCTATACTAATTTGCTGTATATGTTTAAAAGCTGTTAACACACAACAGTTATTCTGTAAAATTTTGTCTATAGTCATGTTATGTTAATTGTCTGGAAAGACCCCTCTATGCGATTCTCATAAATTCAAGTAGTGCCATCAGACTTTTGGTGTTTTCAAAAATGTATATTTGAAAAGCTGTGATTTTTTTCTATATTTGGTAAGTGCCTCTCACTCACAAGCTGTCTCTCTTTCTCTCTCTCACTTTCTTATTCTCTCTCGCTCTCTTATGTGCTCGTTCTCTCACCCTCTGTCTCTCTTTTTATTCTCCCTTTCATATTATCTTTTTTTTATATCCTGTTTATTTTATATTATCTCTCTCTCTCTCCCTCCCTCTCTCTCTTTCTGTACCTCCATCTCTCTGGCATTCTCTCTTTCTTTCTGTCAGTCTATTTATATCTCTCTCTCCCTCTCTCTAACATTCTCTCTCTCTTACATTGCATCTCTCTCTCTCTCTTTGATATTGTATGTCTCTCTCTCTCTCATTAATATAAGTTTTCTATCTCTCTCATTTCTGACATTGTATCTCTGTCTCTGCCTTTCTCTCTCTCTCTCTCTCTCTCTCTCTCTCTCTCACTCTCTTACTCTCTCTCCCTCTCTCTCTCTCACTCTCTCTGAGTAACTCTTTCTCACTCTCTTTCTACGTACTTCTATCTTTCTCCCACCTCTTTCTCTCTGTGTGTTCTTATACCCGATAATCATATGCAAGCAAAATTTTCATTAAATTTGAATTAATTGAAATAATCTGCAGGATAAATTATGATTGCAATTTGAGCTCTAAATGTCCTGCCATTGATAATTGACATATTTTGACTTTGGCTTGAGAAGGCTTTCTAATTTGACAACGGTCTTAATTTATATATATACATATTATTCTGAATAATAATATATGTAAATATGTATTTGAATTGTCAGCTGAAGTGCGCTTAATTATGAAGCTGTCTGCAATCAGTTGCTGTCGTTGTGCTCTTGTTACCTAAGCATATTTGATTTGTATTTAAAAACATGTCTGTCTCTCTCTTAATCTCTTTCTCTCTCTCTCACTCTTTCGCAAATTGCAAATGCAAACACTTTGAAAACGTCATTAAAAATGGGGGGCGAGAAAAGTCATCAGAAATGCAACCGGCGCCAGGAACCACTTTGCAAACCACTTGCGCGACATTTGATTTGACACTTGAATAGCGATTTTTAGCGTGTATACAAAATGCCACACACACACACACCCACACACACACAGGCACACACACTTTTGTAGCCATCCAAGAGTTGATTTTCGCGCTGGCAATTCAATTGCACAATTTGAAAAGTGTTTAGGCAGTTGATTGAAATATATGTATGCGATGTTTGTGTGTGTGTGTGTGTGTGTGTGTGTGTGTGTGTGTGTGTGTGTGTGTGTGTGTGTGTGTGTGTGTGTGTGTGTGTGTGTGTGTGTGTGTGTGGGTGCATATCCTGTATACACCCTGTTGGCAATTTAGCCTGGCTTTTGCCATCGATTTGCTGCTGTGGTCGAGCTGAGTTTTTGCATTCCTGACCAAAAACGCAAAAGCGGCGAAAATTGCAATCGCATCACTTAAAGTTGCACCCCACACACACACACACACACAGACACACAAATTGCTAATTGGACTGGCCAATTTGTTGCTGTCAAGCAATTAGCAAATGACCACGCCCATCGGCCCTACAAACGGTAAGCGGCTTAAGCGCCCCTCGCTACACTAGAGTGGTGTGTGTGTGTGTGTGTGTGTGTGTGTGTGTGTGTGTGTGTGTGTGTGTGTGTGTGTGTGTGTGTGTGTGTGTGTGTGTGTGTGTGTTTTGTCTGTGTCTTAGTTTTGGCCAAACTTATTAGTTTGCCCAAAGGATTGCAGCTCACAATTTCTTATTATCAATTTTCAGACTTTGAGTCTGTATTTGCATGTGCTCGACTAGCAGCTACCCTGTAGGAATCAAGCATATATTTAGCATTCATGGTTTTCACTTATTACGCACTCAATATTTATATTTATTTAGTGAAAATTGATGCTTACAAATTCCACAAATTTAATTAAACAAATCAAATATTGGCAAGTTGATCGATTTTGTTTTTAAATATTTATATATTTTTTTTAATTAGTATAGAAATTATAAACAACAAATAAAAAATTATAATTTTAACACTTACAGTGTATCTTTAAGTCGAGTATTAATAAGCAAGTTAGTCCTTATTATATTCTTTTTATTTAAGGCTATAAATAAATGTACTAATATAATAAATAATAATAATTATAAAGGTACATACAATAATTAAAAAATATATATATTAAAATCGTGTAATATATATTCATTTAAAAAAAAACTCATATTCAGTAAAATTCAAATGAATTTAAAGAGGTCGAAAAACTATCATTTATGAAAGTTGGGCAAATTTCGATAAAGTTGGGCAAGCTTCAAATGTGCATCAAAGAGACTTAGATGTCGAACATTTCGTGTATTTCAAACAAAACGGGCTTTGCACAAAACCAATATACCCTATTTGCTTTGTGAACAAGTATAATTGAGATAAATTTCTGTATGATATTTAATTTTGCTCTGCTCAAATCCAGATTCTTCTTACTCTTTGTTCCCTGTGTTATATATAGAGTTTATTTATTTTATTATTCTTTTTTTTTGTTGGTTTTCTTTTAGCATATTTGAACTGTCTCTGTGTGTGTGTGTATTTCATCAAGCCGCACAACAGTTACAATTTTCATAAATCTACGCATATTGCCACACACACACACACACACCACACACGCACACACACACACCAACATTGACAAAGGAGCAGCCGCACGGACACGTGGTTAGCAGCCATTACTTGTTTTAATCCTAATGTGTGTGTGTGTGTGTGTGTGTGTGTGTGTGTGTGCTTTATAAGCGCATTTTCATACATTTTAAGGCGATTTCGTTTCTAATGCTCATATGCATTTGTCGCTCTTGTCCCTATTTGTTTTTGTTGTTAATGTTCTTTTTGTTAATGCATTTTTCTTTCAACTGATTCTGATTTGTGAATATCAACATAAGTTCATTCTTCCGCTTCTTAAAAAAAATTTTATTTTTTTTATTTAAATTAAAACATTTTTATTGGTTTGTTATTGCATTTTATTTCATATGGCTCAAAAAAAGTAAAAAAAAAAAAACAAATACAAAAACAATGATTAAATGACAATTTGTTGCTTAAAATTATTAAGTAAATTTGAAATATGATAATTAAAGCGAAATATTTTATGCATATTAATTCAAAATCTTGCAAAGATCGTTAAAAACGAAATTCACTTTTCATGTTGTTTTTGTGCTTAGCAAAAAATAAATAAAAAATAAATAATTTAAATAAAAGCCCAAATTCGATGGGTTTTTCTTTCGTAGTTTGTTTCCGTTTGTAAAGTTTTCTTAGGCTTCGTTAAGATTTGTAGTCAAAATAAATGAATAATAATAATAATAAGATTTAAGGGGGCTTCGTTCGTTTTTTTTTTTTTTTGTTGGGCGCCCCGCTCAGACCTTGAGCCGCTCCTGTGCGTATTCCAGGGCATCGCTGAGAATGCGACGTTCGAGCCGGCGATACTGCAACACCATGATATCAATTTCCGCCGGTTCCGGCTGCTTCTGCAGCGCCTCCAGCTGCTGCTGTTCGTCGGCCTCCTTCAGCGTCGCCTCGAGGACGCCGAGGAGCAGCCGCAGCCGCTGATAGAGATACTGCCAGGTGCGCGTCTCCAGATCGGTTTCGAGCGCACAATCGATGTGCAGCAGATCGATGGCCCGCTCCGGATCGCTGCACCAATGCGCCAGCTGCTCCCCGCTCATGTTGAACACCCGCACGAAGGCCAACAGCTCGCCGGAGATGTGCTCCGGCGCCGGCAGCACCCGCAGCTCCGCCTTCCGCTCAATATTCAGTTCGGCCAGCAGCAGCGCCCGCTGCTCGGCCAGCGCATCCGTCGGACTCAAGCCCAAGCGTATCTGCACATAATCCTTGGGATTGTCCAGGTCCAGAAAACTAAAAAAAAATATCAAGAAAAAAAACAATCAATTTCAAGTGAGAACAAGTTGTGTTTATATAGATTAGGTGGGAGAGTATAATAAACTAAATTTTAATATGGCCGAAATTCCGTAGCTCAAGATCTATAAATTTGGTTAGAATTGTAGTATAGTGTACTATATAGGTAGTATAAATTAAGCCGTCAAAATCGTAATATTTAAATTTCTATAATTTTAACACATATCAATTTGCGCGAGATATATCGTAATGATCGATTTGTTATCGATCGACAGTTTATCTAATGCGGGTATACACGAGCATATATTCCAAATTTGAAGTCTTTAAGCGGACATTGCACAAACCAAATATACTTTTTTCACTGCGTAAACGATCTAAAATAATGATCTATAAATAATTATAGTGATCTAGAGAATGTCATTTTTTTTCGCTCAAAAAAATCACTAGAATATTGTAATTAGATTACAAATATATATATTTTAAATCATATTGCAAATGCATACACTTTGAGGAATTATTTTTCTTGCTCGGTATTCAAAGCTAAAATGTGCAATATTTAATAGTTGTTTACAAAATTTAATGAATCATTCATGTTTGATTAGCTTTTTTAATCAAATGAAATAAGTACATGAACAAAAAGATTATTAAATATATACGCACCCATGATGCACCAGTCGATCCGCATTGGATCGATCCCCGTAGTAGATGAAGAACTGTTCCCCGGCCTTGTACGGCTCCTGTGCGGTGCATTCCATTTGCTGTGCGGCCTGATCGTAGAACGAGGTTATTTTGCCGCAACGATGATTGGCCATATCCCAATATGGTATCAAGGCCGATATCGGTGCGTTGCTAACACCCGTCTTTGTATCACCTTTCGCCTCGGCGCCCTCAAATCCATCCACCGGACAGTTCTCTCCGGCTGCGCCGTCCTCCGTCGACAGCACGCGTGGCACCAGATTCTGACGCGTCGTCACCGTCGACACCGCCCAACTAGAAGGATCGAAAAGAACACAGTTAATAGTTATAAAAATATATATAAACATTTTTGTAGTGCAACAAAAAGTAGCCAAGTTTCCCACAACATCGCTGACAAACTATTTCTATTCAGAATAATTTATTTGCCGTTTACGACTAGCGTTTTTTTTTTTTTTCATATACCCTGTAGCTACAAAATGTACTACAAATGGGTAGCTAAAAATTAGTCAAAAAGTTTTCCTTAAAACAATTTTTCGGGTTTCAATATTCAATAAAAACAATAAATAAAAATATTAATTGAGTGAATTTCAATTTGAGAATGTTTTTATAGATTTGTGGAAATCAAAAGTTTAGGTTTTCAAATTTGACATTTTTATTATTTTTTTTTTACCAAAAAAATCCTGAGCAGGGTATGTGCTAGTCGTGCACACTTTAGTTTTTACAATGCTTATTTAAGCTTACTTATTTTTTTCGTAAACTGTAGCTAGAAAATGTGCTAAAAATGGGTAGCTTAAAATTAAACAAATATATTAAGAGGTTTAATAAAAAAAATTTTTAATTTTTACAAAAAATATTATTTTTAATTGCATATGACTTTTCAAGAATTCTAAAGAAATACAAATAAAAAGTTGAAGTTTTCGATTTTGAAATTTGTATCATATTTTACTCTATTTTATCTCCGGCAGGGCATGTGCTAGTCGAGCACACTTTTGTGTTTACAATGCTTATTAAAGTTTGCTTATTTTTTAAAACTCTTATTTGTCTTTTAATTTTATTTTATTTTATTTTATTTTTTTTTTTTTTTGCTCTCATTAGCTTTTGCGTGGCTTTCGACCACAAAGCAAAGTTTTCCATTTAATTGCGCATAAATTTTTGAATTTAATTATGAAGAGCAGCAACTTGTTTGAAGTGGTTGCAAAAAAAGGGTTTGTCCAAAAGGGGGGAGGCGGGGGGGTCAAGCCGGAGGAGATGGTGGGATGGGGGGGAATGGTTTAGGTATTGCAGGTATGGTTAAAAATCGACAACAACAAAAAAAACGACAAGCTACTAAGCAACTTTTTGCGGTTGCCGGACTGAGAACAACTGAGAAACCCCTCCTCAAACTCCGCCTCTTGACTTTTCCCTTTGTATTATGGCCATTATGTCTTTGCGGCCGCCCTTTGCAGCAGGCTAAGTTGCCATGGCAAAGTACTTTTCTCCGCATTTTGCCAATTTTTATTCTATAAAGGCATAAAACTTATCACATTATTCTCAGAAAATATTTATTTATTTAGAAGTCGTCAAAGGTACCGGCAACAAAGATCGAGTTAAGCCAATTAACTGTCGGGAAAATAGTCAATTTAAGTTAATTGCATATAAGAAGTTTTTTTTTGTTAAATTTGACCAGCACTTTAAACTGTCAATTTTCTTTCTTTAAATCGATTTATTTAAATATTTAGTAACATGTTTGCCAAAATTGACAAGCACTTTAACAGGTTGTCAACTTGTCACAAGAATTTGAGTAAGTTTTAAGTAAGAAAAAAAAGCTGTCAAAATTTAACTGGCAGTTACTTTATTATTCTAAAAATTTGATACACTTTTACTGCTAGCCAACATTTAAATTAACTGCCAGTTATTATATTATATTATCTAATTGACAGTCAAATTTAAATTAATTTATTTGAACAACCGCTAAAGTTAGTGCCAAAATATCGTTTGCTGATCGCGTCTTTGGGTCAACTGCAATTTGAACTTTGACTGTGACATGGCAGACCAGAGCGAAATGTTTGCACACTCGATGACAACTTTAACGCTAACTTGACATTTATCGACTGAACAAGACGCAAACAACAACAACAACAGCAACATCACCATGGGCTTTATAAAGAAGCAGAAAACGTTGCAGCTCAACAGCTTGGCAATAAACTGCCCGCTGGCTATAAAAACAGGTCCAAAAAGTGCACCAAAAAGAAAAGCGCAGAGAAAATGTAGAGAAAAAACAAAACGGAGCAGAAAAGACAAAAAAATCAACTAAAAGCGTTGCAGACGGGTGTAACCGACGGCACACTGCTCTTTAACTGATTAATAACAGCTTGAAATAGTCTACAAAACAGCTTTGTAGGAAATAGTTATATATAGATATGATATATTTGTCACGTCACGTATCTTGATTTAAAACGGAGGAAGACCTATAGATTAAATATTAACACTTTATCTGAGGCGAACAATATTAAATTTAAAACAAAGTTTCAGGGCAACTAATATGCCCTTTATCCACATTTGGTGATCTATAATTGTAGGAAATACATTTATAAATATGATCTATTTGTCACGTCACGTATCTTGATTTTTATCTAAAACAGATATATATATATATAATTCCAAGTCTGCAAGTCGAACTGCACTACTGATACGCCTCATATGCATCCTGGGCACAGAGCATGGAAAAATGACTATAAAAAACGCAGCATGCGGCAGCCAAGCGAAGCGCGTTGCAATCTTTTGAAGGCTGCTGCGGCTGTTGTTGCTGCTAAAGCTGCTGCTGCTGCTGACAGGCCAAGTTCTAAAGTGTTGCCATAGCTGTCAACACACTCGCACACACACACATACACTCGCACACACAAACACACACACATGCCGTCGTTCACCCTGTCGCCTTTTCTCTCTCTCCCCCAATTTGATTTAATGCACTGCACAAACAAAAAAAAAAAACGCAAACAAAACAGGCGCTGGATTGCATTTTTATACTCGTTCACAAAGTGAATCGAGTATATTGGCTTTGTGCAATATATAATCCATATAGTATCTTCACTCAGTTTTAAAGTTAGTTCCATCAAATGTTAGATAGATTACTGAATAAATAACTTTTACTGAACCGGGTAAAAAAGCGATAAATATCGATCAATAAAAAAAGCGGAAAAGTTATCGATCTTTTGAAATTAACATTATACCCTTTTCTACCATATTTTTAATGTGTTAAAAATTACAAAAACTACATTTTTTCAAAACAATCAAATAACATTTAGAATAGTTATCGATTGAACGAGTATCGCGAAAATCGGTGACACCCGCTGACAATGTGCTCAATCAATTCTTAAAGCCGCTGCCTGCTTTCGCTTCTTTAACTTCTTCTTGTATTATAGCCAACTATTCTTCCTCTTCACCTTTCTCTTCCTCTTGTGGCCTGGGCTCCTGTTCAGTTCGTTTGGCAGCCGCTTTGTTTGAAACTTTGCCGATTGAAACAATTCGATTGCCATTGACGTCCATCTTCATTATGCATGCAATCTCCACAGCCAAAACTTGGCCAAATTGAAAACCCACCCAGCTCGCCCCCCCGAATTTCACAGGGGGATGGGGGGATTGCGCGCAGGTATTCATCCAATTTGAATGGCAGACAACAACAAAACATGTCACAGAGAGCCAGCGACGCCGCTGGCAAATGATTTGAGAGAAATGCGTTTAATGCTTCTTCCCCAACAATTGCTGGCATTGCAGCTAAGGCGCCTAGCGATGAGCGCGTGTTGAAATAATCGCGTCACCAATTGATTTTTTCTTTTTAAATCTAATTGTTTAATATTTGTACACATTGAACATAATACCAATAAGTAAATAGGGTTCTCCGACCCCATAAAGTATTTATATTCTTGATCAACAGCACTAGCCGAGTGGACTTTTCACGTTGATTTTAGAAACTAAAAAGCTTGAAAGCTGATCTTGGACTTTTTTGAATTTTGTATATATCATACGTAAATCAAGCTTGTATCAACTGATCGATCATTATCGATTTTTAAACCCCTTTTTTGGTATAACTATACGAGGTAGAGGCACCCATTTAGTGCAATTAACGCAGATTTTAATAAATCCGGATTTTGGACACACCTCTCCAATCGCCTCCAACATCGATACACCCAAAGATACCGCTAATTAAATATTGTAGATTTGCTAGAGCCTTCTAATTTTTATCTATTTTTTATTTGTATTTTGAAGTTTCTTTAATTAATTAAAAAAACCTGTTTTTGACGAATTTAGCGATAAGCATACAAAAGCTATGTTATCGATAACCAAATGCATATCGATATTGATGTGCCACAGGACACGCACTCATCTCTAATTGTAGAAGCCCAAAATTGTGCTGCAACGCGGCTTTTGCAACGATTTCGTGTCAGCGTTCGCAGAAGCTGTTCCATTTCATTTCGTTTTGTTCCATTCCATATTGTTCGCACTGCCTGGCGGCTGGCAGGTCGAAGCGCACAGGGGAGGGGACGGGGAGTTTTCTGTTTTCAATTTAACATTATTTTTGCATTGTTTGCTGTTTTCTCAAAAACTTTTCGCTTCTCTCCACAGCAGCACCCCCTTCATTTCCACCCATTGTTTCCAGCTGGCATATTGTGTAATGAGTTTTTCGGCCCAAAAGACTTAGCGAGTTTTTTGTTCGTTTATTTTACTTTTTATGTCAACAATTTAGTTTTGTCATTAGCCTTCGACTTAATTATTTGCATGGCGTGCAAACAAATTGAGAAATCGCTTAGGTCATTTGCAGAAATTCATCACCTAATGGGTTTAGAGCTTGGCGACAACATAAAACAACACAAGAGACCAAAATAACCAGCTTGCTATACCGAAAATTCAATACTCTATAATATGCAAAATTACAACTTGAAGAGTATAGAAACGATCGGATTTATTACAAATTTTATTATTCGTTTACTATTTATTTGTTAATTATTTGGTATTTACCATTCATAAATTTCTTTTCTTTTATTTGTTTGTCTGCTTTATTAATAATTATATTAATAATATAATTTTTTATTACTGAATAAATATCAAATAAAAAAAAATTTAATACTAATAATAACGAAAGATCGAACTGAATCAATTTGATTAAAATAACTTGAAAACAAAATAAAAATAAAACTGAGAATTTAATTACCAAATGAATGCTTAAAAGACGTGCTTTATAAAAATTGATGCAACCCTTTTGGCAGGCATAAAAACCAAACTTATCAATTTCATTAATATGAACTCTGAGCGCCAGACCGCACACACACACACACACACACACACGCGCGCACAACAAACTCATAAATGCACAAATCGGGATTTGCATTAGACTGATTAGAGCTGTTTACGAGCGAAAGAGAGCGAATGGCAGTGTTGGAAAGAGCGCGAAAGAGTTGCCTTGTGGTACAAGCCAATTACTCAGCCTAAATGGGGTAGGGGTAGGTAGGGGGTAGTTAGGGGGGCAGACATCGATGGCAACAACATAATAAACCATCTGCGAATAATCAAGCAAGCTGCCTTTGCGCTCCTTAAATCGACATCAACAAAATGCGAGGCAGACGCAGGTGGGGGGGGGGGGGGGGGGAGGGGGGGGGGGGGGGGGGGGGGGGGGGGGGGGGGGGGGGGGGGGGGGGGGGGGGGGGGGGGGGGGGGGGGGGGTAGAGACAGGATTGGCGTTAAATTGAAAATTAATTACGTGCATAGAAAAGCGCCTGAAGTCACGGTTTGGCAGCTAATCCAAAGCTATCTCTCTCTCTCTCTCTCTCTCTCTCGCTTCCACCCACCCATAAACTGTATCCATTGCTGGCGCCATATTCATTTTAGAGCAGCTTATGAAGCTTAGACAGTTGTGTGTGTGTGTGTGTGTGCCTGTCTGTGTGTGTTTGCTTGAAGCGCTTAAATTGTGTTAACCTGGCCAAAAGCTATTGAAACACATTAGAGAGACAGCTTTAATCATTGGAGCCAGGCAGGGAATGGGGCCAAGAAAGTTCGTGTTTCAATTTTGTGCTGCTGCAGTTAATCAAATTTAATGGCATTTTAATCAAAAGTGCAAATATTTACAGTTATCGATAAATATACCGCTTGGTGAAAACCATTCAATTCAATTAAAATTGTCTGTGAAATGGTTTGCCAAGTGAGCGTTAAGGAATAAATATAGCTATTGTTGCTGGCAGTGCATATATAGGTTGATCGATAATTATCGATAGCATTATTAATGTAACATTTGTATACAGTTTCAGATAATCTTGTGCTCCAATATCTGTCTATATAATTATTGCTGTTTCAATAACAGCTCTAAACGTTATCCCTAACTGTGACAGTGCTTATATGTTGAATGATAAATATCGATTATAATTATCGATAACCCTATAACCCTGAGTCTAAATAATTATTGTTCTTTCAATAATAGCTCTTAACTTTATCCCCATACTGTGACAGTGCATATAGATGTTGAACGATAAATATCGATCACAATTAACGATAACACTACAAATAATTCTTTATCTCTTTCTATGGTATTTTTGACAACTGATCAGTGTGTGTTTTATTCCCTAGCTAAAGATTTAATGCTGTTTAAATAAAGTTATAACCTCTATCCCTATATAGTTGTAATACTAATTGTATAACTTAATATATATTTATTTCTGCTAAATTCTCAAAATTATATAATAATTATAAGATATAGGAATATATGTGCTGTACTTATATTGATTATAGTGTTAAATTGATTGCACTGAAATGCCATCAATCAGTGCAGTCCATCAATCATTGCAACCAAGTGGCGCCATATAAATCTCGCTTTGTCTCATTTGCTTCATTTCTCTCTCTCTCTCTCTCTCTCTTTCTACTTGCAGCAGCTGCTGCAAACGGGCGTCTCGCTCATCGTGGACGACGGACTGGCCAATCCGACGCCGGATGTGGCCACGCCGCGTCGTCGTCCCGCGGGCAAACGCAAGCGACGACCGCAGCTGCCGCTGGCCACGTTGGGCGCCAACGAGGAAGAGGAGCCGGCGACGGGCGCCTATTGGCGCGGTCATGTGGAGGATGACCAGCCCGGAGCCGGTGGAGCGGGTGGAGGGGGTGGAGCAGCCTCCGTTGGCAGTCGGCGGAAACAGTTGCCCATTCGGGAGCCGATGGCGGCGCTGGAGCGGGATCGGGAGAGACAGCGACAGGCGCCACCTAGCGGCAGCAAGGCGTACCGCAGGCCCTACGGCCAGGCCAAGAAACAGGACCAGGAGCAGCAACAGCTGCTGCAACAGCAGCAACAACAACAACAACAGCAGCAACAACAACAGCAACAAGGCAACAAGACGCCCGTCGATCTCAAAAACATATTGAAAAATTCGGGCGGACTCAGCCTCAGTGAGATATTGCAGCAGAAGAATCTCTCGCTGGACGATCTGCTGAAGGGCAAACAAAATGCGCTGCTGGCGCTGCAGACAACTGCAGTGGCGCCCTCTAGCCAGGATGCGAAGCCAACAGCAGCAGTTGTTCAGGGTAACAGCAACAACAACAACAACAACAGCAGCAACAATAAGCACAGCGTGCGTCGGATTCCCGCTGCATTTTTGGCTCATGAACAAGAGCAACATCAACAACAACAACAGCAACAACATCAACAACAACAGCAACAGTTGCTGGCGGATTCGCGCGAGGAACTTTTCAAGCCGAAGCTGAACAAGCAACGCTTCAAATTGTTTGGCAGCTCCTCGCGTGAAGCCAGCAGCAGCACTCGTCGCAGCAGCAGCAGCAGCAGCACGGCAGCAACAACAACTGTTGCGGGCAGCACAACAACAACAACAACAACACGCTTGCCGCTGTATAAAAAGCGGCAACAAATGCGCTCCACGCTGAAATCGCCAGCGCTGTTTAAAACAACAACAAGCAGCACAACAACAACAACAACAACAACAGCAGCAGCAGCAGCAGCAGCTACAACAACAACAGCATCAGCAGCAACAGAGCTAGCTGAGCCGGATGAACAGCAAACAACGGCAGCAACAGTTGCCGAGACAGCTGCATCAGAAGAGCCGGCAACAGCACGCTATCGCACACGCAACAGCAACAACAACAGCAACAGAGGCAGCAACAACAGCAGCAACAACAACAACAACAGCAAAGAGCAATTGAAACGTTTGCGCGATAATTTTATAGGCAGCAACTATGACAGAAATTCGGTGGAGAGCATCGAGAACGTCGAACTAGAGCCGACAGAAGATGCAGTCAGCACGGCAGCAACACACAGCAGCAACAGCAGCAACAGCAGCGAGGAGCAGCTGGGCTACAGTGAAGCCAACGATGAGCTGGAAAACTTTTTCGATGAGGTCGAAAGCAACACACAACACATTCGCGTGCCGCCGCCAACAGCAGCAGCAGCAGCAGCAGCAACAGCAGCAGCAACAGCAGCAGCAACAACAGCAACTAAAGAACAGCAGCAGCTGTCGGTGCCACCATCCGTGCTGCTGATCGATGATGTGGACGATCGCACCGATCTGCTCGAACTGATCGAAGATCGTCGCTCCGGGAATCGGCTGTTCAAGGTGCTCGAGCAGCGGAACATGACGCTCGAGGAGCTGATCGAGCATCGGAAGCGCGGCTCCAGCCAGCTGCATCTGTCCACGATACTCAGCGGCGGTGAGCATTCGCGCTTCTATCCCGGCCAGAAGGTTGTCCTGCAGGACAACATGGATATTGTGACCGCATTCGAGAATTTTCCGCATTTCAATTTGATCGATTTGAAGAGCGTTAAGCCGGATGAGATTAAAACGGATTCGCAAGGTTCCAGCTACTTTACATCGATTATCGATATCGAGCCAAACAACGAGAGCGATAACGATAACAATAACGACAACGTTAATCGCAATCGAGGTATAACCGCATTGCGGCTGCGACGCCAACGCCAGCGCCAGCGCGAACAGCGCCGGCGACAGCTGCAGTGAGCGTGTGCTGATTGACGCGCGCGTATTTGGCGCGTGCTGAGCTGTTGCCCGTCTATCGATATTATTTTCTTTTTCCAATTGTTTTCTTGTTTCTTGTTTACTTATTTTTTTATGTTGCTGCTGTTGTTGTTGTTGACGTTCCTGTTGTTAGCACTCAACAATGCGGCAGCAGCTCAGCACGCCAAATGCACACACGTAAGTAATCGCTGGGCATGTTGGGCATATTTCAAGTGCGTCCTGTTGATCGATAAATATCGATTTGGTGTTTTCGAAAAGTTATCACTGTAGAGTATTGGACACAATCTTAAAAGTTAAAACAAAAACTACTTTTAACAAATGTTCATCGCTTATCGATTTTGATTGAAACTATCGATACCGTATCGATTAAGTACGCATTCCTCCTATTTGAATTTATCAATTGATTGTTCATCAATTTTTTGGTAATTGGTGCATCGATAAAATATCGACAACAATTCGATTAATTATGAAACAACTAACTTTTGCACACAAATGCTCGCTAACCGTTCAATTGATTTATTTGATAATTGCAGAATCGATATTTATCGATAACGATAAATGTTAATAAACCGCACAAGAAATATGCCAGCACACCTGGTACTAAAGCACACATGCCACAGCTCGCTGTAACCGCCGCACAAACAAACATTTTTATGAACGCAACCAGAATTCTCAATCTCTCTATCTCTTTCTATTGCACATATAGGACCCGCCTATGCCCAAAGCGCACAGCAACAACAACAGCAACAACAACAACAGCGCGGCGAAAAATCGCTTGCGTTTTTCCCCTCGTGGAAAACTCTGGCGCTGGCCTCGCTGGCAACGGCCACCGCTGGCGAGGACAAGCGCAATGCGTATTATTTGCCACCGCCACGCCTACTGCTCGACAGCAGCCCGAGCAGCTCCCAGGAGCAGGACACCAGCAACAGCAACAACAACAGCAACAACAACAACAACAACAACAGCATCGACATCGATCTGAGTGTGAACGCCTTCGGAGGCGGGGGATCAGCTGGAAACGGGACACCGCTGGCCGCTGGCGGCGAGGACAACAGCGATGTGATCGATACCATTGAGAACGAGGTGGCGCGTGCTCACGATCTGCTCGACCTGGAGCTATCCGGCCACGGCTTCCGGCGGAGTCCGGCCGCGGCGGCGGCCACCTCGATGTCCTCGCAGCATCAGCAGCTGAGCAACCTGTACGCGAGCATGCCGGCGGGCATCCGGTCCGCGCTCGTCGCCAGCGCCGCGATCGTGATCACCTCGCTGGCCACGCTGCTGGTGATCTTCGTCGTCTGTCGCTGGCGGCAGCAGCGACGCCGCCAGAGCAGCTACCTGAAGACCTACAATGCGATGAAGAGCAAGCTGCCCCAGCTGGGACAGGCGGCGAACGCGTCGCGACGCGCCTCCCACATGGAGGAGCTGGTGGTGAGCAGCAGCAGCAGCAGCAACAGCAACAACAGCAGCAACAACAGCAGCAGCCACAAGGCACAGGGTGCACTTGGCATTGCGACAGTCTCGGGCAGCACGCCTGTGCATCAGCAACAGTTGCAGCGACAAAGCTCGCTGCTGTTCAAACGTGAAGCAGCAGCAACAACTGCTGCAGCAGCAGCAGCAACTGCTACTGCAACTGCAACTGGGCGTGGCGTCAATTCGCTGGCCTTAACGCTGCGCAGCACACACCAAAAGCTCAACACCATGGACCCAAATTCGCCAGAGGTGCAGGAATACCTATTCGATACACTGCGCAAATCATTCGATAATTAAGCACTAGACAAAACACACACCAGATAAAACACTAGCTAACACTCCGTTTAGGCCAAGTTTTATATATATATACCATAAATATATATATATATATATATATATATTAAAAATATATACAGCGAAAAGTTAGTTTATGAATTAGTTTAAGCGAACAAGGAATTTTTTTTCGGTGTAGAAAATGGTAACTGTACTTAAGGATCATGTGACACTGGTCAATAAATTATGCTGAAAAAAAAAAAATATATAAAAAAAAAGCGAGAAGCAAACTAAGCTGCAAAAAACAGTTAAATAAAGTTGCTAAAAAAAAAGAGATACGAAAAAGGAGCGCGGAGAGAAACACAGAAAGCAAAGCGTGGAAGGAAGAAGCGGTTACACGAAGAAAAGAGCAAAATGAGGTGAGTAACTGAAGCATATTTGTGAGAAGTCAAAAACATAGCGAGAAGTTTAGCAAGAAGCATAGTAGCGTAGTGAGAAGTTTAAAAAGTAGAATATCGAGAAAGATAGAACACAACAAGTGTAGAGAGAAGCGAAGCAAACGAAAGGAAGCACGAAAAAATATCTAAAAGTCAAGAGAAGTGTAGTGAGAAGCGTTGCAAAAGAGAAATGGGAAAAATAACACAATGTGAAAGACGTGGGAAGAAGCAGAACGAAAAGATAGCAGAAGTGCCAAAAAAACAAAGTGAATAAAATAAATCGGTAAGAAGCGCAACGAGAAGCAAAGCAAACGGCAACGTGAGAAGTAAAGAGTTTAAAGAGCATCGCAATATGAAGAGAAGAATAAAGGGAAGCAAAACACATAAACAAAAGAAGAAGAGAAGTTAAACTCCCAGCAAAATGAGAGGAGCAACAAACCTAGACAAGTTTCATATTCAAAACTTATTTTATTGCTATACTAATTGTCATTACAAAGACATAATTCAAGTACAAATTTCTATTGGAGAAAATTACCAATAAATTGTACTTGCTGACAACTTTTTAATTGGCTTAAAATGTTCAGCTTGCGGCCCAATTTGTGGGCCAGTGTCAAATGGTCTTTAAGCTTGTACTAAAATAAAAAATAAAAAAAAAACTTAGAACTTAAGACCCATGCTCGGGCGCCATTAAGCTCCAACTCTAACCTAAAAACGAAACAATAAACTAAAGCTAGAAAATGGAAACCTAAAAGCCAAGATAAGTAACTTAAAAAAAAACAGCGTTTCAGGGGCACAAACAGAATTGGAAATGGGTTTCGGTAGCGCACCAACAGAAATGCACAAACACACAAAAAGAGAGAAACATATAGAGAGAGAGAGAGAGAGAGAGAGAGAGAAGTACAGTTGTGCTGTATTCATTTAGTGAGGTTATGTTGCACTATAAATTATTTGGACAAATTATGCAAAATCTTTTGGAAATTTCAAACAAACAATTTCTGAGGACAATAAATTTATAAAAAGTTGCGACAAAAGTTTCACGCAAATGCAAATTTCCCATAACAGCAACAACAGTTAAAACACAGTTCAGCGCACTAGAAAAAATAAAAAATTGCTCAACACTAGCGATATTAGAATATCTTCAAAGAGAAAAAAAAAAAACAAATATTGTTTTGAGTTTTGTGCCCACAAAATACGAAATATACAAATAAATATATATATAAGTAAATATATATAAAAAAAAAATACATACATATATACAAACGTAAATGTAAGCATGTAAATAAGTTACAATTTGTTTCAATCTTTTTGTTATTTATTCATATTTTTTTTGAGAATAAAATGTAGCAAAACATAAAAGAACATTTGGAAAAGTTATGAAATATGATTTCATTGGAAAGTTTCAGACGGAATTTTTGATTGGACACACGGCGAGCGCGTGTTTAAAAATAACATCGAAAATAAAATGGAATGTGGAAACTCTTCTGTGGCAACAACGAATTGAGAAACTCAAGTTAGCTGCAAAAAAATCGTATTGAATAAAATTCTAAAATTCGTTTACTATCAAATTCCATCAATTCAAACACATATTAATATTTTACCATATTTTATATCAAACTCATTGATATACCGTTATTTCCAAGAAAATAACTTTGATGGAACTGAACAATAATCAGATCTTGAAAATGTATGTCAAAACTATGGAGGATACAGACAAAAAAGAAAATAATAACAAGTAACTTTCATGGAATGACAATTATAACAACCAGATCTTGGTTTTATACAAAAAAAAAAAAAACTAAGGATCGATATATATCGAATGATCCAAAATCGAATGAACCAAATATCAAGATCAAAATTTAAGGCTTTGAAGGAAAAGAATTGTTTCTCAGTTTTAATTCTGTAGTTTCCATTTTTGCTAGGTCATAAAATGTTTAATTTGAACCAATTAATATTTTCAATATAGCTAATTGTTCGATAAATAGGAATTCATCGTACCAGAGTATGAGAGTATGGATGGATGTATGAATGGATGGATGGAAGATATGTATAAATGTTAAAATTAAATGCTTTGAAGAAAAAAGTATCTAGGCCATGGATGGAGAGATTGATGGATGGATAATTGGATAGATGGATAGAAAGACGGATGGATGGATGGTTGCTTAGATGGATAGATAGATGGATGGATGGATAAATGGATGGTTAGATGGATATATCAACGGATGGATGGATGGATATTTATCAATGGATGGATGGTTGGATTGATGGATGGATGGAGAGATGG
>SCDY01002113.1:0-34827 GCA_004143825.1 Drosophila micromelanica | reverse complement strand
ATGGGGTCGGAGATGCCTCCTTCTGCCTGTTACATACATTTCAACAAAACCATAATACCCTGTTTCACCCATTTTCAATGGGTTCAGGGTATAAAAAGCTTTATTTAATAAAACTGTGAGTGCATAATGCTTAATAATTTTATTAACCTTTTAAATTAATCACTTGACAACATCATTAGCATATAGCAAATATATGCCTTAAAAACATAAATTTCAAAAACTTTCCAATCAACTTTTACTGCTTGAAACTTCATAATTTAAATACCTCTTCGCTTTTTACAGCTCAGACTAATTTCAGTAATTTTTTTAGCATACAAGCAACTGTAAAATGCAGCCACCCATTTAAGAGCTGCGCGTTTCTCTATTTATGACCCGACTCTGGCGAATGCAACGGGGGTCTGGACACCACACGCAGACAAGAGACGAGACAAAAGCAATTGGCTTTTGTTTCTAATATGTAAGCAGCTCTTGGTAATAGACCTGTCCGCTGCCGGCCAGAAGGGGCAACGTCTAAACATATGTTCCGACATTTATGTCTTGCCTTTCGACACCCACCAATGGGCCCCACGGCGAGTATTATTACCACATTTACGACTCTGCCGGCTGCTGACAGCAGTTGGCGTCGCTTCTAATGTGCTTAAGGCGCGTCATCGCACTTGCCGCATCTCGACCAACTGGAGGTGGGGGCAGAAGGAATCAGTTAGCTGGCGCTGATTGACACTTTTTATGTTGCCTGCCGGTTGGCTGGCCGATTGTTGCCTGCCGGCCAAAGAGTTCAATGAGTTATGACTCAGACTCGCAGACTGCAGCCGAGATGCCAATGGCTCTTGCCCCATTGTGGCTCTTGCAGCGTGCCTTCATTTCTTTAATGAGCTCCATTGAGCTGTGCATTGAAAATTCATTAGCCAGCACTGGCCATTGTACTGTGGATTAATGGCATTATTTAATGCCTCCCTTACAGCACTATTGTTTCGAAGATCAAAGTTAAGGTTGGAAAACTAAGGAAGGAGTTCAAAGAAGAAGCTTAAAATCGCAAGGGACAGTAATAATGGTATAAAGAGTTTTATTTCAGTGTTGGTAAGCAAACTGTGAAGTTGGCCGGTGTTGATAAATAAAGAATGTTTGACAAATAATGCTAAAGAAATATTAACATAAAAGGTATTAGTTGGTAAATGAGCTAATTGAAAAAGCGATTAACAAATTTTTAGTTTGAAAAATTGAAGAATTAAGATAAATGCATAAAAGACAACACTGTGTTGGTAAAAGGGAATTTAAGTGAGCTTGGTTAATTAATTTAAAAGGCTCAGCTGATGTGAGTGTTGACAAATCAACTAAAAAGCTGTTTGGAGTTTATAAATTAATTAAAGTTAGGTTAACTGTTGCGAATTCGAATATGTGTAATAAATAAGAATAATATTATATAGAAATGTGAGACAGATGAGATATGGTATGGAGGGAAATGGTGATAGCTTGTTTCAGTGTTGGGTAATAAACGGAAATCATAAAAAATAAGAAAAGACTTACCTTAAATTTTTCGAAGTTGTTTATAAAGAAATCCGTTAAAAACACTGCAAAAAAATAAAAAGAAGAAAATTTTTAAAGAATTTATACAGCACTGTTCGTTTTGTTGGATTGTTTATAAATTTAACCAAAAATATACTCAAATAACCCACAGTGGCCATAGGGAAAAACCTGTTGCAGTTGTTTGCCAGACAATGGCCGTCTCCACTTTGATGATTGATTGCTAAAGTCATGCCGTCTCTTCACTTGCGCCCTTTTCCCACACACACACACACACACACACAAACACACACACACACACACACACACACACACACACACACACTCATACACTCTCTCTCACTCTATTGTTTATTCATTTGCGTGCAGTCATGTGTTTTTTAGTGTTTTTTTTTTTGGAAGCAAATGTTGCCCTAATCAATGCATTCAGCGATTGCCCAATGCTTCAGTAAAAGTCATTCATCATGTGATTCATGTGAGAGAGATAGAAACAAAGAGAGAAAGGGAGAGAGGGAGAGCTGCCTTATCGAGTGCAGCAGCAACTGATTGACTGACTGAGTGAATGACTAGACGTATTGTCTGGGCCGGTGCGACAAGATGCAATTGCAAATGCGATTGCAATTGTGGCATTTGCGCATTTTCTTTTTTACTTTTTTTATATTTTTTTTCTTTTTCGGTGCAGTTGCAGCTGCCTCAAGTAGCTGACGTTGGGCTAAAAATATCGGAGCAACAACAATGGGGCAAATGCGACATATATCGGTGTGTGTGTGTGTGTGCTGGTGTGTGTGTGTTGGGGGGACATACTTTGTATATTTGTGCGCAAGTGGTAATCGTCTGCGTCTTTTGTTGTCTCGACACAGTCTGCTTATCACACAACAACAACAACAACAAATAATGACTAACAGCAAAAGTGTCAACAACAATTTTTTGTATTTTTTAGGAGTGCTTTGGCCGAGGATCGTTGTTGCTGTCGTTGTTGGGGGCTAGCTGAAATTACGTATACGACATGCGCGCCTTTAATTACAGCGATCGCCCCACAATGTATGCATATCTATTTAATTATTTATTTGCCACAGCGAATTTATTTATAAATGCAGACAACGACAGCAACAACAGCAACAACAAAGACACAAACCCGACCTTGGCATGCTCAAAGTGCTCACAAATTAACGTGCAGCAAGCATCGAATCGCCCATTGGGAAGTTGCAAGCGCGACGGGCATTGCGCATACGTCACTTGTGACGCCCGCACCAATTGCCTCCCCCTCCCCTCCGTCGCTGTTTCCCCGTTTGCCAAATTCCCTTGCCCGTTGCCTCCAGCGGTGTTCTTATTAAATTATCAACATAAACAAATGTCTCGCCGTTTGTGGTCGCGTTTCAAAATATGCGTACACTGCGAGAAAAAATGTCAAACAACTACCTGACAACATTTTAATTGATTGATATCAAGCTATATTGAAAACGGTCTCTTTAAGCAATGAAAGCGTTATATGAAAGCTGCATTTTTCAGTATTAATGTATTAAAGCTCTTATCAAAGCACATTAAAGTTTTTAATTCCATGTGAAAGCTCAAAGAATTTGTTAATCTTGTTCAAAGTAGTTAGGGTTATAGGTGGCTATAGTTTTTCATAAGATTAATCAAAGCAGTTATTAATATTTATCAAATTACGATATTTAAGTCAGAAATAAGTTCAGTTAATAAATTAGTTAGTTAATAAATAAGTTAGTTAATAAATATATTTTTTAGTTTTAAAATTGTGGCTTTTAGTTTTTCACCTTACATCAGTTGTATTTTTTATAAGGATTAGATTCACAGTATTAATCAAAAATTGATGACTTAGATTTTATTTAAGTGACATCTAATGATAATTTTATGCATTTTATTATGTTCTTGTCTTATAACTTTTACAGCTGCCCCATTTTGGATAATTAAAGCAAAATATACATCAGTTTAGCTCCCTGTTGACAGTACATTAATATTCGCAAGTAGAGCCAATACTTTGCACAGTGTCTGTACTTGTCGAGTACTTTTTTTTTTTTTTGGCATGTACCATTTTTTTTTTTTTTTTGTATTTTGTACTTTTTTTTTGGCTCATTCGCATTGTGCGCCAAAGCAAACACAGACGTCGTCGCTACCAAGTGCCAGTTTTGGGTGAGTTGCGGGTTTATTTTTTTTGTTTTTTTTTCCACTGCCGACTGACGGCAGCGATTCGTCTGTGCGGTTGGTGGTTCGAGGTGGTGGTGGTGAGAGTGGTGGGGGTGGTGCCAAGCAGGTGAGCTTAGTAACCACAGGTAGGTCGCCCAGACAGGTACTGCATATGGCGAGACCAGACCAGACAATGTTAATTAGCACTTCATGATAAGTTGTCTCAATTGTTGTTGCCGCCGCTGTCATCATCGTCGTTGTCGTCGACATCGTCACCGACCAGCAACAACAATAACAACAACAACAGCAACAGCAAAAAAAGCTGAAACTGTGACAATTTGTGGTAAAGGGGCCGGTCGAGGGGCGTTTACGAGGCTTTCTTAGAAATCGCCATACAGCTTACAATAAGACCGAAAATAAAGCTATTAATATTATTAAAACAAAATATTTGATTTAAACGGTTAAGAGCGATCTGGGAACACCCTATATTTAGTTGCCATCAAAGTTACAAATATAAAATTTGTAAGAATTTTGACGAAAAATATTATCTTTAGATTTTAATCAAAGATTCTTCTAGGCGTTAAAAATTGCATTCCTCAATAAAATTTCGACCAAATATTTTGTTGTCAGATTTAAATGCAGGCTTAATTTTGGGATCAAGCCATAATCGAAATGACATTCAATATTAAAATCTATTTCGGTTTGACTAAGATTTGGTAAGCAACTTTTGGGTACAAAGTTGTTTTTAGATTTAAACGAAGAATTAATACAGAGATCAAACAATGATCAAAAAGAAATTCGTCTTCAAAATTAGTCCTATTTTGATAAAGTTTTGGCAGTTTAATATTTAGTCTACACGACAATTTTTGTTTAAACTTCAATATATTAACAATTTGAAAGTTTAAATCCAGAGACATCTTAAATAAAACTCGCTTTAGACAATAACTGCGATTGCGACTTCCTCAGTCAATCACACCCTTTTTTATTTTTAGCCAGTTTTTGGGTATCGAAAACCTAACGTAAAAATCAATTTATAGACACGCTAATATATTTTAGTAGCTGCTTGCGGCTATTTTTAAACACAAATTAACAATGCACACAGACAGGAAAAAACAAAAGGCTAGCCCACAAAACAAATGAACCAAAAACCGAAAAAAAAATACCGAAAAAAAGCTGTACGGACCAGACAATACGGACCGATCGGTAGACAATACCGACCCACTGATCTGGCGGCGGGGCGAATTTGAATTGTGGCCATAATCAAGTGAGAATGTCACATGTGATTCATATCATTATAAATAAAAATAAACCGCACACAAATGGCAAATAAAATAAAAATACGAAACAACGAAATGAAAAAAAAAAAAGTTTGCTGCATAAATAAACTTAATTAACGTGCGGTTAGCCGCCCGTCCGCCCCCCGCCAACGTGCAGCCCCTCACCCGTCTACCGCTAGCTGCGGCGGCTGTCTGACACTTTAATTTCTTGGACTTTGCACGGCGGCTCAAGACAGCAGCGACGACGACGACGACGTCGATGGCAACAGCGAGTGACAGTGAAACTCATTTAACTAGAAGCAGCAGCGGCAACAATAACAACAGCAATAAAAGCAACAACGGCAGCGACACCTGCATGCATTAATTGTATTTAGACAAGCGTCTGGGCGAAACAAATAATCATGCACGCACACACAAACATATATAAAAGTACACACATATGGCATATAGACAACTGTTAGCAGCAGTATTAAGTAAATATGTTTGTTTGTTTGCCTGTCCGCTGTCCACAAGCGCTTTAGAATAATGTCACAGTAGGCGGGAATTGGAATGGAACGCATCAACTGATAAAGCCACAGACACTTGCTGCTGTTAACGATTAACAGGCGCTGTTATTGCCAGCGAATGCTGTTGAAATGAAACAGAGCACGAGAGAGCGAGCATATTTCGTCATTCTATTTTACTTTACTTCGTTTCACTTCGTCTCGTTTCGTGTTTTAACAGTGACAGAAACAACTCTACAGGAATAGTTTTCAAAAAGAGATCGTTGCTAGAAATAATAAAAATAATGAAGCGCTTAGTTAATGCTTAAACCTGGTCGTGAGCGGGTTTGAGCAGCGCTCGTTTAACAAAAATATGAATAATATTTAAACATATGCCTGAGCAACTGTAGTTAAATGTACATTATGACATAAAATGACATACAAATATTTATATTCTCAATGTAAGTTCAGGCATTGCCCCTTACAAAACCACTTTATATATATATTTTTTAACTACAAACAAAAACCGGCTGCACGTTGTTGTTGTTGTTGCTGCTGTTTTAGTTATTGTTCTTGCCCCTGCTGTTGTTGTTGTTGTTGTTGTTTTTGCTGTAGCACACTTGAGCGTTGCTGGTATGTGTGTATCTGTGTGCATTTGTGTGAGTTGAGAGAGAGCGAAAGAGCGCACTCTTATGCGAAACGATTTGGCAATGAAACGGCACTACTAAAGCTTTCAGATAGCGACGGCGGCTGCGCTGTTGTTTTTGTCTGTCTCCCGTCTACGTTTTATTTTCATAATTATTGTGCTTGCTACTGTTGTTGTTGTTGTTTTTTTTTGTTGCTGCTGCTGCTGTCGCCATCGCAGCGCAACGTTGTTGCTGTTGTTGTTGTGACGAAAAGCGCAAAACAATTGTTGTCTGATTTACAGCGCGCGCACAGACAGACAACGAGAGAGAGAGAGCGAGAGAGCGCAACGTACACACACACACAAATACGCAGCTAACAGCGACGTCGAATGTTCAAGCATTGCCATACCTTTGATGTGGAACATTCAAGTCGCCGCAGTGTAACTTTGCGTGCGTCTCAGTTCGTTTCGTTGTTCGCCGTTGTCCGCGCGCAAATTGTCGCTAACAAAATAGAAAGAAGAAAAAAAAACAAAAAGAAATAAATACAGCAACAAAACGCAAAATCTACAATCTTACAAATGCAGTACTATATATTTTAAATGTAATCCGACCAAGTTTCCTATTGTTTAAATTACTTAAACAATAATTATATATACATATATATATATATATAAATATAGAAGCAGACGCCGCAAGCAACAATAGAAACAACAGCAAAACAAAAAAAGAAAAGCTCACAGCAACCTAAACAAATAAATAACTAAACACACACATTTAAACAAACCAACAAACATACATATATATGTACAATTATATGTAGCTAGCGTTCCTGTACTCAAATCATTCCTACAACATATAAAAACACAATAAATTCAACAACAACAAAAATAACAACAACAGCAACAGCAGCAGCATTGCAAATTACAAGCAAAACCTCAACAACGTCAGCAGCAGAAGAAGCAGCAGCACCACCAACAGCAACAATAACAGCACTGTTAATGTACATACATCGCACATGCATAACATAGCATGTAAAGTGTGGTTAGATAAATTCGCATAATATCAAAAAATAAATACAAATTAAAATTATAATCAAATTTGATGTGTGTGTCCAGTGTGTAATTGTATCAAATGTAGCAAAAAAAAAATATTAATTGTAATAAATAAATAACTAACGCAATTCCTAAGCAATTTTTAATTATAAAACACATTAATGAAAGATATCATAAATTAAAGCAAATCAAAAGCAGCAGCAACACAAACAAAACAATTAGCAAAAAAGGTGAGCAAATTATTTTTGTTTCGTTTGTTTGTTTTCTTTTAACTCTTGGTCTAACAGACTGTGACGCATTTAATGTGCATTATTTTGACCAGCAGTGTAGCCAGTAAGGAAAATAAAACAAAAATTGACATTAAATGACCAAAAAAATAAAACAAAATAAAAGGCAACTTTCTTCTTATTTTACTTATGATTATTCGCATTCCGGCGACTTCCTGTCAACACACACACACACACACTCTGTGAAGACAGCATCAACAAATTTTTAAACACGTCCAGTCAAAAAGAAAAGGAAGCACAAAATATATAGAAAATGTCCACTGGCCACATAAATGCAATAAATTTTGAAATCAACGCCGCATTTTCGACAATCCATAGATAAATAGTCAAATACAGTAATCGTCAGATAATTAGAACATCCACTAAATTAACAAGCAATAACAATGCTTAAGAAGTTTTCAAACTAAGATTATAATTTAATTTATCGTTTAAAAATTAAAAGAAAATTTCAAAATATCACTAATATTTATTTTTAAATTAAACAAAAGGGCTTTTTATTAATACATTTTTTTAAATTCAAATTAGCTCTGGAATCAAAGCGTTCTTGTTGGCGTGCGATCACTGTACAACATATTTCTACACACACAGAAATATTTTAGATAGATTTCATATGTGGAAAATAATTTTTGAATGCTCTTTAAAACCCTTCAGATATTTTTGTGGCTGTCATAAAAAATGTTGCAATAAATAACAAACCGAAAAAATATTTTAAAGCAAAAAAAAACTGTATATATTAAATATATAGAAATATAGGAACAGCATGCTTAAGAGCCACTTTTTTTTCTGGCTAATTTGGGCGTCTTTTGTTTTTGTGGGGGCGTTATGTGTTCACAAAAGTTGACAACAATGAAATATAGAGCATAAATAAATAAACTATGCCAAACTAAATGGGCTATATTTACAATAATTATGCTATAGACACTTGTTGTTGTGTTTTAGCGTGCACTGAGCGAAAAAATTTGGGTTTCTTTAAGCGCTTTTCTAGTTTGCAACTAGATTACGAGTACACAGAGACAATTTTCAATTTCCGCGCTGTTGTCGCATAAATCAAAGACACAAGAGAAAGGCAAGAGAGAGACCGAATTAAAAAAACTTAAGTCTATAGTCTCTCATTCTCTTAATTTTTCTTCTATTTTGCGTACATTTCTCTCTCTCCTTTGCTCTCTCAAAACAGCAGTAGGCAAATCACTTCCGTTCAATGAACCCATGCGTAAGCCAAAGCTGAGGAAGTGGCTTTGCTTCTGCTTCTGTTTCTGCTTCTATCTCTATCTCTGTCTCTGTCTCTTTGGCCTGAGCATGTTCTATGCTCCCTACCGTCTTGACACACACACACACTCACATGTGCACACACACACACTTAGATAGACAGTGGGGGCCCTCAACTAGCCGAAGGTGTCGTCAGCCTTGTGCGTAGGGTGTCGCAATCAGCCAACAGACAGACAGACAGCTGTTCTCACAGGCCTCACAGGCCTAGCCTGTACAGAAACTAGTTCGGAATGTGCCTAAAGATAGGGAAATATTCTAGAAGAATACATTAAATGATGCAGAATATTCAAACCTATTTGAAAGTTGTATTTACATGCTGTTGAACAACGAAAATCCGGCTTTAAAGCCGGCTTGAAATACAAGGCTCAAATATGAATACAGTTTTTTTTCTTAACCGAATATCGAAATAAATCTCAAGTTATATTTTCGACACTATTTTATGTACTTATAATTATTTTTAAATAGAAATAATATTATCAACAAACATCGAATATTCATTCTGAGTTTTTTTAAATACATTTTTAAAATATATTTATAAAAATAGTTATAAAAAGCTTTTTACAATTTATAGATACTTGTTTCGCAGCTTAATTTCATTATTACCAGGACTTGAACCCGCTCTTTAAATGACTTGAGAGCTATGAAATACTGCAGAAATTTTTCTTTATGACGCTGTTATTATATTTTTAGAGAGCTGCTTAACCAAGTCAACTTTTTCGATTGATTTCAATTAATGTTCTGGCTATCAGAAATTGAAAGGGATAACAATTGCCAACAATAAAACCAAAAAGAAAATAAAAATGCAGACAGACAAATGGTCAAAGGCAATAACTTAATTAAAAAACAATTGCAAGAGTACATTAATCGAAAGCTAATTAAACAGCTGGCGCGACAAGTGGAAGCAGACAAAAGCAGCTGAAGCAACAACAACAACCAAGGTCTTATTATATTTGCTTTTGTTGTAGTTCGTTCTCTTGCATTTGCTTTTTTTATATTTATTGAGTATTTTATATTTTTTTTTTCTTATCAAGCGTCTGGTCGCTGCTGGCTGCTTTTGACCGGGCTTATCAATGGTGCGAAATGGAATTGAGTTCAAAATGAGGCATGCACATACACGCGCACACACACACACACACACATGTATATATATACTTGTACATTCAGCAGATATCAAGAGCAGTAACTAAATCAGACGCCCACATGACCAGCCATTGGGCGAGATTAGAAACAGATGCGCGATTAGAGAGCCTTGAAATTTTCCTATTCTTTTTTCGGATCTGTGCGCTTAATTGCATATCTTTAGCTTAGGGTTGTCAGCTAATCAAAAAAGTATTTAAAATAAGTAAGGAACAAACCAAAACGCAATAGAAACTCGAACATCACACTAACATTCACACACACACTCACACACTAACACACTCGCACACCCACTCTCACGCGATAATCTCGGTCAAAGTCTAAAATTTGTTTGATTCCGTTTCGTTTTGTTGCGCTTTTGTTTTCCTTTCTCTCATTTCATTGAATGGGCAATTGTCACTGACTTTGGCCATTGTTTTTGTAAAATCCTCTCAGTGCCAGCAGCTGTTGGGAATATTGCGTATACGCACAAGCAAAACAAAAACACACTACAACACACACACACACACCTACAGGCTTATCTCCCCAGAAAAAAAGACGCTAATTTGTTGAATGTCAAAGTTGGTAGTTTTGTTATTTTTGCAAGAGCAGCATTGTGAAATGATTTGTGCAAGTTAATCTCTAAAGGAAACATGAAAGAATGCATGCAAAACACGTTCCAAAAGCATGCACTGAAAAATATTATGTTTTAGGAGAGAAACTTGGTGATATGAATTGCTATCAAAAATATTAAAAGAAGCTTAAAAGAATTCCATTATTGAGCATGTGAGCAAGAGCAATATTATTATATTAGCTTTAGTGCTAGCTAATTTTAAAAAGAGATATATTAAAATATTTTGTTATTTGCAATATATACTCTTATAAATTATTTGTGCCATTTTATCAATGCATAATTTTAAAACAACATGAAAGAATGCATGCAGAACACATTCCTTAAGCATGTCATGTGCTTAAAAATGATTTGTTTATGAACAAAAAGGCACGATTCATAACTTCTTAGAAAAAGTTTAAAAGAATGCATGTAGAATTCATTCTTTAAGTAGTGCTTTAAGTGCTTTTTAGACACCTAAAATGATTAGCATGAGAGGATGCATGTTAAACACTTGTCTTCTTACAGTCAAAGACATGCCAGAAAACATATTGTAAAACATTAGAAACTTTCGCAAGCATGATTTTACAAATTTAAGCTCTTTTCTTCTATGCTGCTTCAAAACCAGATTCCGACTGGGTATATGGGGTTTTTTAATCATGCCGCCTGACTGACATGCGGCCTTTGTGTGATTCTGTGTCGTGTGACGTTCTCAGCACAAAATATATGCTCGGAGAGATCAGACAAGGCATTAGTCAGTCTCGCTGACCTAAGACCGTATTTTATAATGTAAAAGTGAAATGTAGCCAAATTGAAAAGAAAAACAAAAAAAAAACGGTATACATCAAAGCCAGACGAAAATGTTGATTGATGAGCGAGAGGGGTAAATGGGGAGGGGGGCAGGCAAATGTGAATGTTCATTGATAAAATTATAGAAAACTGAATGCTAGACGCCAATAAAAACAGCGGCAAGAAAAACAATCTAAAGACTATATAGAGTCTGATGTTGATTATGTAATGAAAAGTAAGGCCGGTCGCTCGTCGCCAGCGCATGTAAATAAAAGTCGCATGTTTATATATATATATACATGTATATACTATATATGTATGCAATCTGACAGACCAGCCGTGTATGTATGTGTGTGTGGGCGTCACAATAATTAGCAAATCGCAGAGTGAAAGAGAGGCGGCTAGAGAGAGAGGGAGCACGGACATTGATTTTTTTGGTCATGCTTTTTGACATTCTGGAAAAAGCCTCGCGGCAGACACAAAGCTGATAAGGTCTTTTATATTATATATTAAGTATATTATATATGTTTAACTAGCGCCATCTCTTTTGCACTGCATGGCATATGCGCTCAGCTGGGCTCAGCTGTGCTCAGCTCTAAAATTCGCAATTAATGACCGAAGTCGTCGTCGTCGTCGTCACCAGAGGCAAAAAAAAGACACATCCCGTCTGGCTACGTCATTCGGCCAGCGCTCATCGTGTGTGGCTTTGTCAACCCCGGTCCAGACAGACGGATCATGCAGCAGAGTGTGGGAGATGTGCGGGGTATATGCACTGCTATATGCTATATGATGTATGCTGTATGCACTGATAAGCCAAGTTGGGACATTGGCGAAACGGAAACGAGTTATCGCTTGATAATGGTCCAATGGGACCAAAGAGCACAGACTTTAACTGAATATAAATCACACAGAAAGAGACAGACAGACATATGGCTACAGTCAGAGAAATTTGTAAACATATAATTAAATACAAAAATATGCAAGTTGTTTTATCAAAATTTGTATAAATTTGTAATTTATATATATTTGTAATTTTCTATTATTTTTTTTTTTTTCATAGTATAACAAATTTTAGTCTCTAATAAACAATAAATTATTCTCAGTTTACTAGTAAACTAATTATAATTAAAAATGTTAATTTAAAGAGAGTTTCTAGAATATGTTCATATATTCAGCAAATATTTAAATAAAACGTCACAAATATATAAAGTCCAATTAGCAGCCATTTTTTGTTGTCAAATATTGACTATTTAGATTAGCTCTCAGTACGCTAGAACAATATAAGTATAGTATTTTTGGTACGATAAATAACAGGAAAATACTCAAAGCGTTTGCTTAGATTTACACCTACATTTTAGCCAAGTTAACAAGCCAAGTTATATAAACTTTGTAATTGACAATTAATACTTGCTTACATATTTTTGTATAAATATTTTACCAGTTTTAGCTCAAAAATTTTTATCAGTGTAGCTGCACGAAGAATGTTTTGTTTTCTGTTTTCATATATATATTATATACATATATGTATATTTACTTTTCTCTAGACTGCACAATGCTTCTTCTCTTTCTTCTCGGAAATTTGTCTCGACTGTCAGCAGACTTTGTTCAATTGGCAACAAGCTAAGCCGCCAACAGCGAGACGCGCCTGTGGCCTACATTTGCCAAACACACACACGCACACACACACACACATAGATAGGCTTCCTCGTTTATTATGGATATGGCTTCGTATCGTTTATGCACAGGCGACGGGACCGTCTCATCGATGATTTATTCGCGTTTCGCGTGTTCCGCACACATATTATATATACATGTGTGTGTGTGTGTAGGGTGTGTGTGTGTGTCTGTGTGCGCGTCCTTTTGCCGCTTGGGCTTGGCACACAAAATGCGCAACTTCCTGCTTTAATGGCTTTGCCAGCTTCGCCTTTCGGCCTTTGCCTGTTTGCTTCGTTCTCGCCTGACTGCCTTATATATAATACATACATACACATACATACATATATTTTTATTATGTGTGCAGACATCCTTGATTGCCAAAAACGAAATGTAGGTCAATAGAATTGCTTGCTTGCGTAATTTTGTTCGCTTTTCGCATTTCTTTGTGGAGATTCCAACTTCAAAATGGCCGCCGCAGCGCGTGGCTAAATTCGATTGATTTAACAACCTCTAGCGGTGCTTGGGGAATAAGGGGTGCGACAGACAGACAGACAGCGCCAGACAGTTTCGATTACATCGGCACAAACCGACCAACCGACCGATTGGCTGACTGGCTAATGATATGAGCCATCATTAACGCAGCCAGACGACAAAGAGCCATGGAAGTCCCCACAAATCGCTTAAGTTTGCGTTTATTGTTGAGACATAAATCGTCCAAATTTGGCAGATAGTCTTTTGATGACCTCTCTATAGTTTTTAAAAATAACACTTATAATACAACCGACCACAATGTTCTTAATTGTTTTTTGTTTTTGTTGTTTTTATCGATATCTGTGGGAAATCGAAATAGTCATTCGATGTCGTCTACAACACCTACTATACATTCATAAACATGTATATAGTATACGCTTGTCTGGAACCGTCTCTCGAAATTGCCGTTTACTGATTAAAAGTCGCACCGGCTTCTTGACAACAGTAAAAAAAAATGTATTTGAAATGTGTTGGGGTAGGAGTGGGGGTAAGGGCAAGGGGCCATTCAGATGTGTTTTTTGTTTCTTATTATTTTGCGTGTGTTTAAAATGAGTTCGCATTAATTTTGTTGACGGTCATTGGCCAAACCTACGAAAAGAACAATCAAAAATCAAGTAGCGAAAGAAAACAAGATAGAAATTTAAAATTCAAATTGTCTACGAATAAAACTAATAGAACAGAACACAGACAGACAGACACACACACAATTAAATATCAAAATAAAATTCCTGACCACTGAATGTCTGCAAAGCGAGCGAACGAGAAAGAGAGAGAGGAATAGCGGTAAAGATAGCATAGGTAGGCGGGTTGGGGATCACGCATAGGCTTCACAAAAAAAAAAACAAAAAAATAAATAAAATAATTGTTTGTGTTGGAAAAGAAACACATTTTTATGCTATATGACGGTACGGTATGGCATGATACGAAACGGAACGAGTAATTTTTTTGAAGGCGAAAAGCGAGCGAGGCGTGAGCGAGATGGCAATAGTTAAAAATAGATAGACAAATTGTCGCGTCATGCAAAAAAGGCTGCGAAAAAAAACAACAGCTAAATTCAAATAAAATAAAGAGTGAAAAATAAAACTAAACGAACTTGTTGTGATTTTGTGTAGAGCACAATGAAATGATTACAAAAAACTAAGAGAGGGCCGGAGAGAGAGAGAGAGAGAGAGCAACGGTAAAAATTGCATAGTCGGCGTCTGGCTAAAATATTTTGGCTTTTTTTCTTACGTTTACTTTGTCTGCGCTTTATTCGGCATTTATTTTATATTTAAACGCACGTCACAGCGCAGAGAGAATGAGATAGAGGAGAGAGAGAAGAGAAGAGCGCGAGGAAAAACAACAGTGTTGCAAATTGCAATCAAAATTTATTGTCTTCCCCCGATGAATGTCTGGCAAATCAAATGAAATGTCTAAACTGTCTGCCTGTACCAAACGACAGACACACGAGCTTTGTATTTATATGGCACGGCCGTGCACCCTGACGCTCGGACACATCAATTTTAGTCGAGCGGCGGCAAGACACAGCAAAACAGTGAAAACTCAAGATAGTGTACCAATTAAAAAAAATTTAATTAAAGCCACAGGAGCTAAAGCAAGTTTTTGTATTGGTTAAGCTATCGATAAATAATCGATAGTATAACCGATAAATAATCGATAGTAGCAAAAAAGTGTGACAAATTCAAAAAATTTTGACTTTATTTCATAAACACAAAGATCCGCAAGCAAGTATCTGCATTTGTTTAGTTATCGATAAATAATCGATAGTACGAACGTCAAGTGTTTTTAAACGAAGTTCTTAATATTAATCGATATCATCGATAATGCCATCAATAGCTTTTATAGGTTCGTCTAAACTATTTTCAAGGCTAACTTTAATGTGGTTTTTCCCTATGGATATTTCACTGTAGCCAAGTGCATTGATCGATTGATCGATAGCTATTTCGACTGCCCTTTGACTGGGATTTTTAATTGAGTCAAAGCACACGCGCATTTATTTACTCGTTTGTCTCAAGCTGAATTATTTTTAGCCCCTGTCTATAGTATACATATGTACATATATCGAATGTATATAATCGTAACTGCAATGTCCGCAGCTCAAGTTCGAAATCGAACATAATCAATTAATATATATTAATTAAGCCATTAATAGCTTTTCACTAATCATTTTGTTTGGCATCGGGCAGAACCGAATCAAACCAGGTGCCGGCTTTCGATGCCACCACAGCAAATTAGCTGCACACGCTGCCGCCGCAGCCCCCGCCAAGCCCCAACCCACTAACATAACCCGCTCCCGCTCACTTCCTCCCTACCTCCCTCCCTCCCTCACCCTTTATCTCTCTCCTTCTCGGATCACTTAGAAAGACACCCAGTTAGATAGCTGAGCATATGAATTGCGATTGGGTGCAAAGAAAGCGTGAATTGCTAAATTCATAAACAATTTATTATTTTTAATTCATATAATAAATATATAAAGATAAAAGCATATACTATATGCATATATTTCCTTGTGCTTGTCATAAATTCATCAGCTGACGCTTATCATTGCTATTTATTTATTCTGACTATTATTATTATTATTATTTTGGGCTCAACGATACGAAAGAAGCAGCAAGAATTCATTGATAACTGCAGCGGAATCGAGTGGAAATTAAAACGCAATTTCGCATTGTTGCTGCGTATGAGTAACATATTACGTATACGCAGCGCAATTCCAGCAAAACGACAAAATGAATGGCCATCAGGCGGCGAGCACGGGCCAAGCCAAAAGCTGAGCACGCGCTCAAATCGGGCCAAACAGCTTGGCGCAAAATAAAAAAAACAAACTTGAAACGGGTGGGGAGAACAAAAAAAAGCAACATTCGTGCAGTTGACATGATTTTTCGAGACGCATTTCCCGCGCAAGGATACGCTGCCAGACGCAGGCATTGTTGCATTTAAACTAGTTTTAGACACTCCCCCCCTCCCCACTGACCCACATATGAGGCGAGGCGGCAACTGTGGCAACATAGACAGGCGAGGGGGGCTGTAATCGCAACCAGGTCAATGAGTCATTGGCCGTTGCAGCAGTCTACCCCCTTTTTCCCTAAAAAAAAAACAAAAAAAACCCTTCACCACATCCGTAGATACCATAGAGCATAAAAAAAAATACAAATAAAAAACCATCTACAATGGCAAATAGCCAAGGCAATTTTTCGTAATATTTCGAAGCTTCTGTCAATATTTGCAAGCAGCTACGTTGAGGCAAGCTCGAAACAAACAAAAGCCGAACCCCGCAATCCCACAACCCCCCACCCTCCTCAACTAGAAGCGGGAGCCACTCTCTGGCAAGTCCAAGAGTAAAACAGAAGCGCCAAACAAACAACAGAGCAAAATCAACAAAGTATGGTGGGGGGGGAGGGGGGGGGGGGGGGGGGGGGGGGGGGGGGGGGGGGGGGGGGGGGGGGGGGGGGGGGGGGGGGGGGGGGGGGGGTAGTTGCCGAGTGGCGAGACTCACGCAAATGCCAATACGAATGCGAATGCGAATGCGGATGCGAAGCTTTGCTGTAGAGCCGCAACTTAACGTTGATGGGTTTCCATCATAGTCATCATCATCAACATCATCATCATCAGCACTAGGGGTGGGGGGTGCAGCAAATTCGTGTCTAGACGTGCAGACCCTGTGAACTTAATTATGACAACAAAAGCCAGCAGTTGTGTCTGTGTGTGTGTGTGTAGCTATGAAAATTGTGTAACAAAAAAATGCAAACACAAGTAAAAAAACAGTTGGGTTTGCAATGCTGAATAATAAACACCCTTGCAGACATAGGGTATATATACGATATAAATTAAGGTATATATAAGATTTCGTTAAAATATTTGAAAACAATAATAATCGAAAGTTTAAAGCAAGAACAGTTATATCTAACAGGTATCAAACAAAATTTTTAAACCATTTTTTTACTCTTGAAAGTAATAGTATAATAATATTGTACACTCACAATTTTCAAGTTTAGTCTGAATATCTTTAGCAATTTTTTATACCAAATTGCATTTGTTAAACGATTGTTACCATAACAGCTACAAGATATAGTTGACAATTTCTGTCAGAATATTTTACAATATCTACAAAGCCCGCTACAGCGTAGCAACAAGAAGCGTGTACATGTCGTATACGCAATATGACCAGTGCCTGCACGACATTGCGCATACGCTGCGTGCACGCCAACTTTTCCACAGCATTTTGCATTAATCAATTCAGTCGCCTCGGCGTGCCGGATGACGTTGCGAGCGATTATGAAAATATATAAAAACACAGAGCACACAAAAAATCCCAACATTTTTTTTATAGTTATTTTTTCTAATTTGGTTTTTCGTTCCTTTTTTTTTTTGCGTTCATGTTCGTTTCAATGCACTTGCACTCGCTAAAGGTCAAACGTCAGGCTCAAAAAAAAAAAAAAAGACGAGCTCATCATAGACTGCGACTGCGACGGCGACAGAGGCTGAGAATGAGACAGAGGCTGAGGTTGAGACTGAGACTGGGCGAGGTCTAACGCTGAATATGCAGCTGCCGCCTGCACTCCTCCCTCCCTCTCCCACTCCCTCTCCCTCTCCCTGCCTCTTTCTCTATCGCTGTCGCCCGTCTGTGGTTTGGCTTCGCTTTGCCTTGCTTTACTTTACTGTATTTTTACTTTACATTTTACTTTTTTTCATACGCCTTTTACATTCGTGCCATTCATTTGCATGTCTGCCAGCAAACGCTTTGCTCTGTCTGCATCAAAAGGGTTGACTCTGCGCTCGCTCGCTCTCTCTCTCTTATTCTCCCTCTCTCTCTTTTGGCCGGTCGGAAACGGAAGCGGCGTCAGCAACGAGACAACTTTGTTGCTTACATTTCTTTTATTTTTCTTTTGTTTTTTTTTTACCCATTTTACGTCTGTTGATATTGAAAATTTGCTTGTTTTTAATGTTGAATTTGCCAAATTTGTGTCTCGCCTGCAGCGCTTGCCAAATACCACACCCAGAAACAGCAGCCAGCTGCCAATGAATACCCCGGGCCTATGCATCAATATAGCGCTTAGAATAGCCTGCTTTTTCAGTAGTTAGTAAGGTGAAATGGCATACCATGAACAACTGATGACTTTTTTACCATAGGTGTTCATTTAATATCCCAAAAATACTGCAAAATCTAATCAACAACTTTTTAGAGCTTTATTATGTGAATGACATTAAAGTTTATCTATAAAAATGTTGTATTCAAATTTTTTAAGCAGTTAGTCACCTTGAAAAACATGAAAAATTCGAATTTGAAAAATACCAGTTTATCGCTAGTCTAGTTACAGTTTCAGCTTTAATCACTACGTTTTTCAGTTATCAAAGTTCCACTGGGTGGCCAACTGCATTGGCTTATATTGCCCGTTTATGGAACATTGAAGATTCATTTGAATATTTGCGCTGTTTATTCACATTCATAGAAAGACATTTGAACAATTTTTGCATCGCCGTCTGCTGTCTGGCACTCGACTGACGTCAGTTACTGTAATTTTATTTCATTTTGTATTTTTTTTTTTTTGGTTCAGAATTTGTGTTTATTTTTGTTCAATGTTTATCAGACGCCACGTCCGTTGGGATTATGTGCACCTAGATACGAGTACATACGTGACGCGGTACAGTCACCCCCCCCTACCACCCACCACCCACCATCCCCAACTGTGGTCAGCCCGACAATTTAATTAGCAGTGGTTACAAAGTATTCAAACAAGAAAATTGCAACACATTCATCTAGAGGGAATACATTAAATAAAAATAAAGAAAAAATGCCTTCAAGTTCAATGTCATCTAACAACAAGCTACGTATTATGATCATATATATATATGCTATATGGTTGTATTATCATGCTAACGCGGCGATTTGAGTTGATTTGAGTTCAGCTTAGTTGCGGGCGCGACATTTGCAGCTCATGCAGCGACACAAGGTTAGACCTTGACATCAATTAAGGTGTCAATGCTCCAATCTGAACTCGACTCAACTGGCCAAATATCATATCATATATCATTTGCTGGCAGCGATGTGTGAGGGGCGACTGTGTGAGGGGGCGGGGCAATTGCACTTGACTGTCATTAGCGCAGCCATCATAATCATTAAATTAATAACTTGAAGAATTCACCGAGCTGAGCGCATACGCTCAAAAGATACAATATCTGTCAGATACACACACATTTACTACATGCATATATATATTATATGGTATGTAGCATATATCGCATGTCAGATAAACGCACCTCCTTTCACTTAATGAATTGAATTGTCAGCCTCCAAATTGCCCGTTTATCATTGTGTGCTGCCGCCGTCCGTCCCAGTTGGACGGTTCGGTCAAGGAACTTGACATCAAGTTTTTCGGATATTTCCATGCCAAAAGCCAACCCCCCCACATTCCCATCCCCATCCCACTGTACCCGCCTTGTGTAGATATTGTCCATTGTGCATTGGCGTTGCAAACAAGTTTACCAGGCACACAGATTGTGGGCCTGCGGTGCCCACTCAGAGATCAGCACGTCAACTAAAAATAGCCACAGAATCCATTTAATTCGCAACAAATCGAAGGCAGACCACAAGCTGATTGCCCGAAGGGGGGCAGGAAGGAAGGGTGCGCTCTAAGAACTAAACAGCTGTCCACATATTGAACAAATATTAATTCCAAGACACGTAATGACACTAGCTTAATATGTCACATTTATTTATTGCGTATTACAGTTTAGACAAGCAACAGCCAATTCTTTGATATTGATTTGAGTTCGTATCAGAAGCTTATTTTTTCTTTTTTCTTTTAATAATACGTTTCTTAACCCTATACAGTAGAGTAATCAATATTTTTATGCGTTTTTTAGCACTGTGCGTGAAGTTGCTTGCTTTAGTTGATTTACATCCACTACTTTTTTTGAAAGCAATTTTTTAAGTTTCTGTATTTACTTTGAAATTTTCGACACTACAATAACTGGTTTTTTTACTTTTGGCTTTAAAATGAACTACTCATTCACCAAAAAACTATTCTCACTTGTTTTACAACACTTAACCAGATAGTCACTTTTTTTAATTTTTAAATAAATAATTTGCAATAATTTGTTTAATCATCTTCCCTAGAAAAATTACATATTTTTTTATTTATCATTTATTTTTGACCAGCTAACAGTATATTCACTAGTTTTACAACACTACCGTAAATAAATATGCTTTTTCAATGTTGTAAAAGTATTTTTTACTGGGTTAGGAGTAGACACCAAAGACATCTCTCTAATCAGTGATATTTTTGTTGGTTTGGGTCGCTGGGTTAAATCAGTCAGAGAAAGCATGTGACTCGGCCCGCTAGTGTAGGGTGCACGTGTGTAATTTTTTTTTGTAGATAGGACTGCGACGCATAGGCGCTCAATCAGTCACCTGCGATAAAAATTACAGCAACAATGCGATGTGCAATTAAAAAGGTAAAAAAATATATAACCGATAAAAACAACAACAACTACGTTGAGCCGGTTGAGTCACCTGTCTGCTGACAGCAGCGACGCTCGCAACAGCGGCAGAGACAGCGACAGCGACATCGACATCGACAGCGGCTGGGAATGCGCAAAAGTCTAAAGTGCCACTTGTTATTGTTGTTGTTGTAAAGTTGGAGCCAGACAACAAGCATAAACACACACGCGCACACACACCAGCACACCAGTTCACACACACACACACACACCGAGCTGCAGTCACACACAAATTGTTGACATAGTCGCTGTACATTTTTATGTACATTTTAATTTCAGTTGATTAAGTTTTTTTCAGGTTTTATTTAATTTTCTTTTTTTCGAAATTTGGTATTTGATATAATCGCAAGCATTTCGCTGACTCTTTTTTTTTTGTATAATAAATTGTTTTTGCTTTTCATTGACTTGTCGAAGCCATTGATCAAAAGCTCACCTGACCGCACAGACTGACTGATCCCAGACAACCCCGCCGCCACCTGCCCCCCTCGCTTCATCATATAACATTTAGCCAGACATTGTCTGCGTCATGCGAGCCATTTGCTCAATGTTTGTTTGGCCTCGGTCTGCTGTCGGTTGCTTTTATTTTTATTGTAACTGTACATCAAACAGCCGCGACAGGCCTTACAAATATTTGCTAAACTACAAAATGCCTGGTATGCTGACCAAGCAAAATTGCGCGCAAAACTAAGGAAAATATTTATCACGCTGAAAACTCATGAAAGCTTTATGTCGACGGAAGAGCAACAGAAAAGTGTCGAAAACACTATGTTAGTATTTTTAAAATACTAAAAAGCTAAAAAGGTAAAAGGTAAAAGGAAATTTTTTGAGAATTTATTTACCAAAAAGTTATTTACAATTATGTGAAATTTTAAAACCTTAAGTTAGTATTTAAAAAATACTAAAATACACAATTATAATTTGCATAATATAATTTATAATTTCTCATATTTTGTTTTATAATGAATGGTTATAAAAAGGTATTTGTTTTGCGACCAGTGTGACCATTTAGCTGCTGTTAAATACTATAATTAAGCGCAGACACCGCATACTTGGCTTCAGTTGTAAAATGTATTTTGTGTTGCGCAAGCAAACGGCAAACGGCACATACAACACGTCTATAGATATGGGTTCTACCACAGGGTCTGCGACCGTCTCTTTCTGTCTGCACAGACACAGAAACATGCTATATACATATATGTATTTATATATCATGGCTAAATAGCTAGCATAAGTATAACATGTCTGCCTGTTGGGCTGGTTGGTTGCTTGGTTTGTTTATCGGTCTCTGCCCGTCCGCCCACACACACACACACACACACAAGCACATACACATACTGATGAATGCCAGACGCTTGCGCATGTGTGCTTGATATCGCTTAAGTCGTCTGCTATCTAGTCTAGACGCATACGCATTTCTATACATTCATACATACATGAATATATGCCTATATATACATATATATAGTATTTATGTATGTGTGTAGTCTATAACTAGGCATATGTCTGTATATTTAATTGATACAATGACACGCACTACGTCTACCTCTGCTGCTTGGAGCTTTTTCATTGTTTCATTTGCCGAGTATTTTTGCAGTATTTTTAGCATTTCATTTTGTGTATATTTTTGCATATTTTCTTTTGATTTTAAAAACATTTCGTAACGGTCTGTTTGTTTATATTTTGCACGAGTTTATTTGTGGGCGTTTCTCTTTGTTGTTTTTTTGTGGCATATGTAATATGTCTAGTTTTTGTTTAGTTGATCGAAAACTTAATATTTATTGTTTCCTGTGAGCATGCGCCTAAACTAAAACAGAAGTCTTCAATATAAAATATCCATTCCTTTCAAAATTAATCAATAATTTGACCTTTAACGACAGTTAAAGTTGGGTAAATCCAACATCATGATTTTTTATAGATTTGTCAGAGTCATGTTCCTACTGTTTATCTGACGATTTAATCACTCTTTTCGTAGTTTTGGAATAACCTTGGGTAATTGAGATTAGGCATAATAAAAATTGCAATTCAAAATTTATTGCTCATACGACTAGTAGTTCATGCAATTGAAAGACACATTTCAATTTATAGACACAAATATTTATAGATTAAATATTATGCAGAAATATAAAATTTATGCGATATATCTATCTATACTTCATTTGGTATATATGTGTAAGAAAATATGTTTTGCTTCTTTTATAAAAAAAAAAAATGATTTTATGAAGAATAAAGTTAAATGGCGATAATGTTTAAATATTTTGATTAAGATAAATTAAATCAAATCATCAAAAGTATATTTTTAAATAAAGTAGATCAGGCTAGGCTATGCCGGTTATAGGCCCAAATGCACAAATTTAATGTTTAGTTAAAACTTTACAAAAATACGTCCATTGCGAAGCAAATGCTTTCCATCACTTTTGCAGTATATTGTAAATATATTATATTTAATTGGGATTGCCCTGTTTTTTATTTAAAATAACTTTTATTCAAAAATAAAAAAAAAAGACTTACCAATTTTTTCCGTTTACTTTTTTTAGGCCACGTTTTGTTGATCGCCATTGGTGTGGCCGTGTGTTTGGTTTGTGGCAGCGTGCTGGTCACTGTGATTACGCTGCGACGCAGCAACACTTTGGCAGCGGCAGCAGCAACAACAACGCGCCGAATACGCCACAAGCAACGCGCGTCGCAGCGACGGCGCAGCAACAGCAGCAGCGGCAGCGGCAACGGCTGTGGGCGTGGCAGTGGCAGTGGCACCGGCAACGGCTGTAAAAGTGCGACGGGCAACGAGACTGCCTTTGCTCTGGCCCTTCCACTGACGCAGTCAGCGGCACAAGCGAGTCCAGCGGCAGCGGCACCAACAACAGCAGCAGCAGCAACAACAGCAACAGCAACAGCAACAGCAGCAGCGCCAGCAGCAGCAGCAGCAACACTTTTGTCAACCGAGCCGGAACATTCTGTACCCGTAAGTAGCCGGAATAGTAATGGGGGTGGGCATATTCTAATCGTAAGAGATGGGGTGGGAGTGGGGCATGCAACATGCCAAGAGAAATGGGGCAAGAAGTGACTGAGCAAAAAAGGAATGCAGAGAAGGGAACTACAACAACAACAACAACGACGACGACGACACGTGTCAAAAGTTTTTGCTCGGTTTCTCTTTGCCTCGTTGTTCGCCTTCTGCATTGCCCTGTGCACAAGAAACAAAAAGAAGAAAGAAGAAAGGAAAAACCCGCAGCAGAGACAGACGCTCTTTTTTAAGGGAGAGTGGGTGGATGTGGGTGGTGCGTCTTGTGGTGGCAAAAGTCCTTGAAGCAACAGCTCCGCCTCGTTGCCTGTGCGCTTATATAACACAACTGTAGGAAATTCGGTTTGCCTGCTGCTATTGCCATTTGCCTTTTGCGCTCTTCACGCTTCCCTTTTACCAGATATACCCTATTAAAAATGGTTGAAGAGGATATATTCAAAGAGGCTAGAAACCAACTCTCTCTAATTTAATATAATATTATATTTGAGCGAGTTTCTATACGATTTTTATGAAATGAAGTAATTTAACTCTCAATCACAGTTCCATCTATCGCCTTTCTATATGCTTCTCATGAATATAAGTAATGTTTAGCATGGGCAAATTTACTTATCATTATTGAAAAGGGTATCTTTCTGTTGCACACTCTTTTAACCAGCACACACCCTTACTTGTTAGCCATGTTATGCAATGTCGAGACAACATGGGACGTGCCTGTGTCTGGCCCATTATTGTGCAAAGTATCTGTCGGATGCATGGCACGTCCGAGGGGAAGTCTTTTCCTTTATTTTTTTTTTTTTGTTGCCTCTCAAATTCGATCGAAGTTTGAGCCAAATTCGTTTTGCCATTTACGTTATGTCTTTATTGTAATGGGAGTAAATTGAATTTATTTGGCATTTTATGTGGAACGCGAAAGCCCGCCAGGTGCACCTACTCGAGAATTTGGCGAACGCTTTAAGATCTCACGTTAACAGTTGCATATGGCTTAAACCTTGACAGCAGCCCGCCCGCACATCTTGGGTGCTGCCTCAGTGCGGCAAAAGACCAAAGCAAAGCCGCCGGCTAAGCCGCAAAGCGAATACAATGCAATTAAAAGCGTTACAGCGGATTGTAAACGACCGCAGAATACACTGTAAAAATAGTTGAAGGCTGAAAAGTGAAGAATAGAAATTCCAAACTGTGCTGAGTCGCCGAAACCTATAGAGAAAGCTGAACTGTAAAGTGATGTCAAAATTTTAACTTTACTATGAATGTAAAACTGTAAAAATATCAGAAAATATGTGAAAAGGTCGCTGCTGGAATTTGAAATGGCTCTGAAACTGTAATGTAGGCGGCACATGTGCGGCACTCAGTGGCTCCTAAACTGTTCACCTGAAGTAAACTGTAAAAAACACTGCAGGAAATTAATACGGTGCTCGTTTAAAGAGTAGTATAAGATAAATATATCATGAAAATTAAACTGAACTCAATAATTTTAAATTTTCTTCATTTTTTTGGAAATTATAAAAAATTTGTATAGATGACAGCCATTGCGTTCTTCAAAGTGAACTTTTACTGTGTACTCACTTTTTGTTCACATTTATGAATAGAGTAAAAAACAAAGTCAAAGACGAGACTTTTGACAAATTGTTGCTGGCAACGCTGACAAGTTGAAACATGCTTCATTATTCATTACAAGCCTACATGCATTGTGAATTATGTGTGTGTGTGCAAATTCCCATTGTCTTTGACAAACAGCATGGGAAAGCACGCACACACACACACACACCTACCTATGTTCTTAGCAGCGCCTTCATCTGAATTTCTGTCTATCTGCTAAGCATCATCTTACGTACAATAGACTCTCTCTCTCACACACATACACGCATACATGTGCATGCGTGACTTGGCATTTAGAACAGAGACGGAAGCGTCGCGTGGGCGTCGTAACTGGCGCTGCCGCAGCAGCCAACGCAATAAGAAACACAATTGCCGCTAATAACCCAAGGCGTTTGCCGACGCCGCTGCTGCCGTCGACGTCGCGTTTTAATCGAATTTTATTTGCCGCCGTTAGCCAATGAATAATTCAATTTGATTATTAAATATGTGCGTCTGTTCGCGTACCCAGACAGATTTCATTATTACCGTTATATGTTGCACGCACACACGACGAATCATATAATTAGCTCATTTCACTTATTCAACAATTTTTATATTTTTAAGCACAATTTTTATACCGATTTGATCGCTCGCGTAAAAAAGAACCAGTAGCGATTTGGAGCGAATTTCATTTGCCATTCCCACACAATTTAGATCACAATACCTTGCACACACACATACATACCCATGTAAGCTAGTGCACATACATACATTTTAACATTTCGCAAATTTGTCTGCATACATTTTTTTTAGTTTAAATAGGTCGAAGGAGAAGGGGTGTGGTTGGTAAGGGGTTGCGGTAAAACGAATTATTTGCTAGATTTGTTATTTGTCACGCTCACTTGAACGCACATCAATCGCCAGGTGTGCAGGGGGCCAAGCGGGGGCGGAGCAATTTTAGAATTGTGTCAGCGGCAATGACACGTTCAATATGCACTCATATACATGTATGCGTGTGTTTGTGTGTGTGTGTACAGAGGGTTGATCGGTACCGTTACTTGGCCACATTTTTCATTTTTGCTCAAAATTCGCATGCACCTTACTTTTGGCTAGATTTTGCACGTGCCACATAAACTCAAGGTGTTATACACTTGTGTCGCACTTCAAAATAATGTAAAAAAAAAACACAAACACTTGAATTAAGAAACTTTGTTAACTTTTGGCGCAAACACGCGCAACTTTGATAAATGTAACTGGTTCGATTAATAATTGGAGCCTTTGGCGTTGCCACCTATCGATAACTTTTGTTTGACTGCGCGCCAACCGACCAGGGCTGCATATTTGTTTTTGGCGTTCAGCAGCTGCTTTTTTTTGAGTTTTAATTAATTTCTGATTTGTTTGTAAAGTTGCAATTAATGCAAATTAAATGATGCCTAACAGTATGAACAAAGGCGCAACAGCTGACAGCCGCCGCAAAAAGCAAAAAACATTTTCGCTGAGCGCTTTTCACGCTCAACTCGAGGAACACAGCCGGAAACTGCGTGAAAGCAAAGAGAGAAAAAACGCGTGGAAACAAAAAGTTTCCAATTCTCTGGTCAATGGAGCAACCAAGGACGTCACATCAGCCGAGAGGCCGGAGATTAGGATTTTAGCCCGCCCCGCTCTGCCTGCGGAGTCGGCGAACAGCCTGCCAGCCTCCAGTTTATGTGGGCGGGGCCGTAGTCGTGGGCGTGGCTGCGCCCGCTCCTGTCCACGGATGCCCAGCCCGCTCCGCTGCGTGCCGCCCGAGCTGCGCACCGTGGACCGCATGACCTCCGCCGATTTTCGCCACGATTTTGGTGCCCATTTGGAGAACATGCGCCTCCGGCAACAGGATCAACAGCATCTGCACTTCTTCCAGGTGGCCATCGAGGAGAATCGCCATCTGTTCGCCGGACGCAGCATTCTGGTGCTCAATTGCGGCACCGGCACGCTGGCCCTGATGGCGGCCCGTGCCGGCGCCAGGCGCGTCTTCGCCCTGGATCGCTCCCAGGTCAGCGACTACGCGGAGCTCGTGGTGAAGCACAACAACTACGGGCACATTATCAGCGTGCTGCACGGCCGTGTCGCGGACCTGGAGCTGCCGCCCGTCGATGGCATCGTGTGCAGCTGGATGGGCCACTGTCTGCTCTACGAATCGGAGCTGGTGCAGCTGCTCGAGGCGCGGGATCGCTGGCTCCGGCCGGGCGGATTTCTGCTGCCCGATCTGGGCGCGCTCTATTTGCTGGGCGGCGCCGAGCAGCAGCTGAAGAACGATCGCTGCAACTGGTGGCTGGACGTCTACGGCTTCAACATGAGCGCGATGCGCCGTTATGCGCTCGCGGAGCCGCGCCACGTCAAGATCGGGGGGGATCGCCTGCTCACGCTGGCCCACAAGGTGCTCAGCGTGGATTTGCGAACAGTCGGATTGGAGGAGCTGCACATCGATCGGGAGATACGACTCCGGGTGCAGCAGGAGGGCTACTTGGAGTGCTTTGTCCTCTATTTCGATGTGGGCTTCAGTCGCGCCCATCGCCCCCTAGTCCTCAGCTGCAATCCCTGCCTGCGAGGAGCACTCAACTCGCTGTGGCACCAGACTCTCCTCTTTGTGGAGCAGCCCTTCGTGATGCGCAGGTGCCACAGCTACACGGGTCGTCTAGTCTTCAGGGATTTGCTGCAGCCGCCCAGCCTGCAGCAAATGCGCATCAGCATCGAGTTCTTTGAGCGCAACAAGGATGGCCTCCAGTGTCGTCCCCTCGTGCTCAAAAGTTGGCTGCTTCTCTCCCGTTTCCAGAGCGCCCTCGAGGTGGCCACGTGCCAGGACAGACAGAACTCGGACAGCTAGAATTAGAAGTTAGAATAGAATAGAATTTGTTAATTTATAAATATTTATTGTTAATGTATTTAATATTTCATTTATTTGCAGATGCTATCGGTACAGACGGCCGGCTGCGCGGGAATGGAGCGGCTCGGCGTTCCGACCCGCACATCGTTGAGCACACCACCCGATGATAGGTACATCTATAAGATTGAGTTTAAGATATATCGAGAAGCTATAAGCTAGCTTTTTATATTACTGCCAGTCTAAGCTGTTCACAATTCAGATTAAGAAAAATTCCCTAAATCCAAGGCCATCCTTGTTCAAAATTTTGTTTAAAAAATATCACAAGATAAAAGGCTCCTTCCATAAACAAAGGTTATTCAAAAATTTCCAAATTAAGATGCGATATTAAAAAATTGTAAACCAAAACCGTAGAAAATTTTAGAAAGTTAGTTCATTAATTTTGAAAGCGGCTGCTAAAAATATTTAAGATGATTATTATTTTATCTCATTAATCAAGCTTTTTATATCAGTCTGAGTCTAATCAATATTCATTCAAAATCTCATATATCTTCTAATCAATGCTTTTGCAAAAAAAAATCCCTGGCAAATTTAAGATAGGATATTCAAAAATTGTATACAAAAAGTAGAAAATTGTAGAAAGGTATTAAATTAACTATGTAGCCGACTGTTAAATAACTAAAGTCATTTTTGGAAAAGCTACTTTTAAAATAAGTTTTAAATTTTTGAAAAATTCCGCACAAAACAGTAGAAAATTAAGAAAAATTATATTTTTTTTCCATAATTAATATGTTAAATTAGCCGATTGGCTAATACTTAAATTTTTATTAATTATTATTATTATTATTTATTTAACAAAATTTTACACTTTTTGTGCGAAATCTTTTTAAAACCTTAAAAAATTGTTAAAAGAATCTAACAATTTAATACCTATTTTAAATTTTTTGAAAAAGCAAAAATCTTTTTAAAGCCTTAAAACAAATTTTTAAAATAATCTAAAAATTTAAGACCCTTTTTTTAAATTGTTTGAAAATGCAAAAATCTTTTTAAAACCTTAAACAAATTTGAAAAAAATATATTTTAAGTTTTTGGAAAATGCAATCTCATGAAATATATAAATATTAATCTGTTACATCAGATTGCAATGTAAGATATAAGATATAAAATATATAATATTAATGTATGTTAAATACAATTTGAGACGCGAAAAGTTAAGGATTTAGGATACCCTTTTTAGAGCTAGATAAAAAATGATTGTGATCCGTAAATATCTTTAACTTTACTAATGTAAATTTAATTTTCTCTAAAACAGGGATCAATTTAGATGTAGAATGCGCGTTGATGCGCTCCAAGCACGCGAGCTGCTGGCCGTGCATGGCGAGACTGTGATTCGTAACAACAGCAGCAGCAGCAGCAGCAGCAACAGCAGCAGCAGCAGCAATCAGCAACAGCAGCAGCAGCAACATCACAACAATAAGCAACAACATTCCCACCATCAGCAGCAGCAGCATCAGCAGCAGCAACAACAGCAGCAACATTATCTGTACCAACAACAACATCATCATCAACAACAACAACAACAACGCATGACAAATCCACCTCCGTACAGTTCCAGCGGCAGCAGCAACAACAACAACACGAACACGCATAGTATTAATTTTGGTGGCAGCCACGTGGCGCGCGGCGGCATCGAGGCGACCACCTTAAAGTACGGGAACACGGGCAGCGGGAGCTTCAAGAGCGACCTGAGCAACAGCTCCTCGTGCGCGTCCTCCTCGATGTCCTCGTGCAGCTCGCTGAACAGCCACAGCGCCGATCACCATCAACATTACCAATACCAGCTGCAGCAGCAGCAGACGCCCCGCTGCCCACACCACGTACCACTGCCGGACAGCGAGTACGGACAGGATCGTCATCTGCAAATACGCAGCAGCTACCAGGTAAACGAAAGCCTGAAAACCTCTCTTTTCTCTCTTTACACAAATTATTCAACAAAGAAAAAATAATTATGATAGATAATAGAGAAGTATTAAATTGGTGCTAAAAAAATATTGCTATAAAATATTCCCTGATTAGACTTCTGAATGCATTAAGTATGTGATTTTGATACCAAAACAAAAAAAAAATGATTTCATATTTTGAATGCAGAATTAATTCAGAGAAAAAAATGCACGACCAAAATGCCATCAAACTCCAAAATCGATTCAGTTTTGACCCAGATAGGAGAGTTTGAAATATGTTAGCCATGAATCCGAAAAATTTTGTCAATTTTGATATCTGTTCAAAAATTTGACCAACTCAAAATTAAGTTTAATGTGTTTTTTTATACTAATTTTGACGACTACAATCTATAAAAAAACATAAATTCACAATTCTAAATTTAAAAAAAAAAGTAGGTAATATTAAAAAAACAAATTTTAAAAAATGTATTTTCAAAAATGTAAAAAACTCAGATTGAGAATCAATTTAGAAGTCAAAACATGATCAAAATGTACTAGATTGTAAAAATTGGTTCAGTTTTGATTAAAAAAGTGGGATATTGGATATGGATCCGAATTCCCAATTTTAAACATTTTAACTGATAAATAATAAATATACGCAGATAATTGATTAATGCAAATGCATAAATTTTATAGTTAATAAAGAGTGATAATAAAAGAAAACCATAGAAAATCAAAAACAAATTTCGTAGAATATTTGAAAAACAAGGTTCGAGTAAAGAGAGAGAGAATTAGGTTTACCGCTCAATTAAACAATTAAACTAATGTCTTTTTTTTCAAATTCTTGCAGCAATCGGAAATCACACGCTCCTACACAAAGCCGCCGCCCAACAAAACCGTACGCGATGTCCCGGAACAGATTTGCGCGGCCAACTCCAGCTACCGCCTGGCGTCGGCCAGCAGCTGTGCCGCTCTGGGCGCCGCCTCCTCCTCCAGCGCAGCCTATGCGTTATATGGCCAGGCATCAGCGTCCGCATCCGCATCCGCATCCGCCACGAAATCCAAACCGAATGCCATCACAAAGTTCTTCTCGCGCATCAGTTCGCCCAAGTCGCCCACGTCCTTGGCGACAGGATCAAGTGCAGCAGCAGCGTCGCCAACGCCAACAACAATTGCTGGTGGCTCATCGTTGGCCTCCTCGGCGTCGATGTCCTCGTCGGCGTCATCGCTGGCCTCGTCCGCGGGCATGCCCGCCTGTGTCTCGGCCTCCTCGTCGGCCTCATCGCTGGCAGCGGCACCGTTGACCGCGCTGCCCGTTGCCAATGCGGCCACGCTGAAGAGCACCGCGTGCACGACCGGGACGACAGCTGACCAGGAGCAGGATGAGGCGACGCAATAATTCCAACACTAGCCGTAACAGATTTAAGGCCAAGGATCTGTCCACCAACTTCGCGCTGGCACGAAAAGACTGTTTATTAGTCAGAATTTAATTTGTAAACGATGAAGAGAAGACACCACACACAACCACACACCCCATACACACACACACACACCCCGCACACACACACACACAATTAAGTTTTGTACTAGCCCTCGGAAGGAGATTGATCATTTCCATTGTCGCATGCTAAAAAAAAATATTTATAAAGAAAAACAAAAATACAAAAAAAAAATTGAGACAGATCAAGCATATATATCGTAGTTATATATATGTATAGAGTGAACACATTACGGTACATATTGTATTTTGTTAGTTTGAATATAACTATATAGTTTTTAACAGCCACAACAAAATCTATCTATACTCTATACCCACCATCACCAAAATCAATCAGCCAACCTATGACTATACACTTATATATATATTACCTATATATATAATATATATATTGTAATTTGTATGATGGCCGCTTGTGCTGGAACACAGTTAATTTTTTTAGTTCAATTTAAATATATATATATATATATATATATATATATATATATACTATGGGAATTAACAAGTAAATTTTTGTATATAGTTAAAAATGGAAATTGTGACAAAATCTTAGTGAAATTTTTGATTTTTGAATTGAATTGAAATTTGAATTTGAAATTGAATTCCCCTTGCCGTATTATGTGTTCAAGCACCCCCTTCTGCTTATGATTTCAAGGGTAAAAAAGACCACCCATCCCTATATATATTTATATATATGCTTAGTTCAACTGATATTTAGTTAGGGGTCTGAGTTTCCAGTGGGTTGGTGCAGCGGATTCTTGGTTTGGTCGTCAGCAAAGTGCAGGTGTACATTATTATTATTATTATTAATATTATTATGATTATTATTATTAATATTATTATTTTATATTATTATTTTTTTTCGTATTTAGTTTAGCCAAATAGCGCAAATAAAATTGATAATAAAATTAACGCTATGCTATGTATATAAACATACATAAGATAATATGTAATAACAATATATATATTTAATAACTGATAAATATATGAAATATATATATGTATATGTATGTACATAATACGTTTGTACACAGCAATGTAAATTCTAAGCACAAATCTCAAAAATTGCAACAACAACAAAAAAATAATTGCAAAAATATAAAAGACCGTTTGAAAAGCAAAAAAAAAAACAAATACTTTGAAAAACTAAAAAAAAAATATTTTTTTTATTACTACTATAATATTGAAATATTATATAGATTTCTAGCAAGCATATTTGGGCTCGTTACTTCACAGATATATCCAAAAAATAGATATATATTATATTCCAAAAAAATTATATAATGTACTGAGCGGAGCTTGGAGCTTCAGATAACTGATTTAAACAGAGAAGATATATGTCCCAAACACACACACACATTGTATATAGAAGCATATATATAGTTTTTTTGCCTTTGGTCCTAGACGAACGAATATTTGTGGGTGTTTATAGGGAGAGAGAGCTGTATGTAAGTACGATATAACTAAAACATAATTAATCAATCCAATTCCAATCAAATCACTTAAACTAGTGGCATTATCGAACTATATATGATATATAATTCGCAATATATATAGCATAGTTTTCGATGTCAACCTCCAGCGATAAGCATTACTCGTATAATGGTTTCAATACTTACGATCCATTAAAAAAAAAATTAGACAAAAAAAAAAGAAGGAAATATATATTAAACGACTAATAAACTAGTTAATTATGCTAATTATATATACGAACTAAGCAAGTCCTACGAGCCATTTTTTAGTAGTACTCGAAGCCATTGACTGATAATTATATAATATGTATATATATATAATACTTAGCAGGGAACGGGTTGGGCGCATTCTGTTTAAAAAAATAAACAAAACAAAATATATGAACTTAAATTTAATTAACTTAAGCAAATCAAAACTCGAAAGAAAAACAAAACGAAAAGCCCCAAAAAATTCACAGTTGAAATCTTAGTTTTTCACTTCAAATATATAATTATTTTTTTAGTTTTCCATCTTTGTCAAGTCATGTGATGTATCCAAAAAAAACAAAAAAGTAGCCGAAAATACTCGTAACATTGCAAAGCGAAGAGTTCAACTAAATACTAGCGAAATTTTTAAGAAGCGGGCATTAAAATAATAATAATACAAATACAAAAGTTGAAGAAGAACAATGCATAAAATAGCATATAAAAAGCGAAATACATAATACTATATTAAAATTATTACTCATTATTGTTGTTGTCTCATGAATATAACATTGAAATCTAACAAAAAACAAAACCTATCTACAAGTCGTATCTGAACTTCAGTCATCGAGCACAGAGCGGGGCACAGTGCAGGGCACTTGAATAGCGACGCTTGTGAAAAGTGTGAAAGAATTTTTAACTGGGAGCTTTGGATCAGAGAGCTTTACATGTCAAATTTTTTGTCAATTTTGGCATGATTTTTTACCAAAAATTTGACCCCCCCAAAATCAGTTTTAAAGTTGTTTTTTTCACTAATTGTGACCACCAAAATCGATTAAAAGTAGAAACTCGAAAATTAAAATTTTCAAAAAATTTTTTTTATAAATTTCATAAGGGGGGAGTAGGTGATATTTTTCCAAAAAAATGGAAAATTTTTTTTTTCAAGTATACAAAAAAGTTAAATACAGAATTAATTTAGAGTTCAAACCATGATCAAAATGGCATGGATCATGAAAATCGGTTCAGTTTTGACAATGTTATGTGAGTTTGAAACATGGGAGCTATAGATCTGGAATCTTTACATGTTAAATATTATGTCAATTTTGACATGATTTTTGACCAAAAATTTTACCTTCTTAAAATCAGTTTAAAAGTTCTTTTTTTCACTAATTGTGACCACCACAATCGATTAAAAGTGCAAACTCGCAAATTTAAATTTTGAAAAAAAATTTTTTTCCAATTTTCATAAGGGGGGAATAGGTGATATTTTTCCAAAAAAAATGGAAAAAATTTTTTTTTCAATTTACAAAAAATTTAAATACAGAATTAATTTAGAGTTCAAACCATGATCAAAATGGCATGGATCATGAAAATCGGTTCAGTTTTGACAAAGTTATGGAGGTTTGCAATACGGGAGCTTTG
>SCDY01002112.1:0-28132 GCA_004143825.1 Drosophila micromelanica | reverse complement strand
ATAGCGGCGAAAATAATTGCGTTCATACGGACAGACGGACAGCAAGACGGACATTGCACAAAACCAATATACTCTTTCACTTCGTGAACGAGTATAAAATCGATTTAATATTCTAGATCTGAACTAAATGTTACTTTTTTACAATTTCATATTATTTAAACTTTTTTAGATTAAATTTTAATTAAGTAAATTAACTTGTCAATCCAATTTTCTAAATTCCAAATCTCAGGTTTACGATTCCATATCCAATTTATCAGCTTCATATGGAACATCCCTCTGTAAATATATATAATTTAATTAGGTAATTTCCCCCACTATAAAGAAGAAGAAGTATTTACAACGAGCGTGCCACTGGTTCTTTGCAGCTAGAACATTCTTTTTTTATTATAGTATATCCATAGTATATCGTAATACATGCACAAATATATATAATTCAATAGATAAATAGCTAACAATATCGTACTTAGAACTAAGTAATAAATATACAAAATAAATTTGAAACTACTTTTCGAGTAGTACTCGTATTCGCTAACTAAAAGATAATTTAAAATAACTCACTAAACGGTCTATTCCTGTTACAGGAAGAGCGACCATGTAAGTTATAATCGATACAACAAAAAATTGGCTAAAATTGTGCAACAACTTTTGGACTCGGCAAATATTGCGAATAAATTTGATTTGATAACGTTGTGAAACGTTTCGTTCTTTGGCTTGCGGCTAATGTGCTAATACTTTATGCTGATCTCTGAAACTGAACCATCGCGAATCCTTCTATGCCTTGGCCATGGTTCGCAGTTGCTGTGATGAGGTGCCCATAAGGACATCCGGCGACATGATGACGCCGTGGCTCAGCTTGCGGGCCAGGCCCGGGGTACGCGGCGGCGTCGACGGCACGGGCGGGGCGCACCGCAAACTGGGCGTGGGACTAGAGAAGGGCGGATGCTGCTTCTGCTGCTGCTGCTGCTGCCTGGGCAATGTGGCGCTGTGCAGCGGACGCGTCTCGTGTTTGATGTGAATGCGCGCCAAATCGCTTTCGACCAGCAACGGATGGCTAATGGTGCGTATAACTTTGGGCATATTCGCGGCAGCTGCTGCTGCTGCCACGCCACCGTCGACAGTATCCAGATTCTCCGTGGAGACGACCTGATAATGTGATTTATCCTTTAGCTGCGACTCCGGATCCTCCTGGGTCTTCTTCAGCTTGTGCCACATTTGCACGTCGCAAACTTTTAGTTTCATGTAGATGAAAATGACGATGCGATAGAAGGTCACATAGCCTGCGAGCAGGCAGAGCGCGAATGTGGCATGATCCGAGAACGATTGAAAGGGTATATTTAGATCCCAGCGTATCCAGTTTTGTGTCTTGCAATATTGGTATATGGCTGGCGTTATCACCATCCAATAGAAGAGTAGCGTAAACAGTTCGATAATCCTTTTCTGAAACATTTTCTTTTTATTGACGGTTGTTCCTTTTCACAAGCAAAACACGCGTTTCACTCTCCCGTTTCGTTTAAATAAATATATTTTCTTGGTTTGTAAATATTCGTTGCGTTTGGGTTCAAGATTCGTTACTAAATGATGTGCACAGAGCGCATAACCCAGCTATATAATACAAATCACAAACAGCGATCAACGATCAATGCAGCCAGCTCAACGCCCGACTGAGACGAAGACTGAGACGGAGACAGAGACAGAGACAGATACAGAAACTGAGACAGAGACCGAGACTCTGAGTCAAAACGAAAACCCGAAGCGTAACAACTGTCGGTTATCTCTTGTCTTTGTTGATGGGTGGTTTGGAGCGGGAGTGGGGGGGTTGGTAGCTTCTTTTTTTTTTTTGTATTTTATTTTTATTTTTTATCAGCTATCAGCTGGTTGGGTTAGCTAGTCGTAACATTATATCCAACCTGAACGTAAACAAAATCAACGTCAGCTACAAAATCCCAGGAATATCTGCATAAATTCTTGGAACTGGTTTCTCGGGGTCTGCCCGAGACAGGTGACAAGTGCAGATATATATATATATATAAATTGTGACCCAAAACAGGTTGAGTGACAAATTGAGTCGTGTTTTGAGTAACTTAACAGTTCGAGCAAGTTCATTGTATATTTTGCAATTTACATTTCTTAGATCATTGAATTGACGTCGACTTTGACTTTGTCTTCGGCTTTGGCTTTGGCGAAATTTTCGAACTTGTGTTGAGTTTTTGAAATTGTGCGCAAATGATTCACAACTGAATCGAGTTTAAATTTAATTTATTATGCGATTTAAGCACCTGTAGTAACTGATCGTTGCGCTGATGAATTTCATTTTTATTTTTGTGTATTTCTTTATTTGTATAATGAAATGTCACAGCTCTTCGGCATAAAGAAAGATATCATTCAAAAAAAGGCTGATCACTACAGGTATAATTAGAAATAGATACATAGCTAAATTGATAAATTTTCTCTGCTCTCTCTCTCTCTTTTCAATAGGTCAGTTGACCTGTCACTTTGAGTCGTTTTATTTCACAGATCCTCATCGATTTTACGTCATGCGTCGAGTGATTTTGTGAGTTAGATCGAAACTCGAAAGAGTCTTAGTGTTAGTGTCTAAGCGTTCGATCGGGCAAAACAACATGACTTGCCATTAATTAGCATTATAATAAGCCATGAGGTAGTTCACCTGGGCACGAGCCACACGCTAATTGGCCTCAAGCTAGCTAGTTACGAGTCTAGTTTTGTTGATCTTGAATTGCCCTACAGATACGCCCCAGTTTTGATTTGTGCCATACGATCTGGATCTGAATTAAACAAATACCATTATTATATTAAATTAGACAAATATTTTACAAGAATTTATTGAACTGCATTTATTTGCTCCAGTTTTAAAGTGCGTCCCTTTTATAAATGAAGTACTTTGTGTAAAGACATCAAAGTTTATTTTAAACAACTATTTCGATTATATTAAAAATTCATATTTTTCTAGAAATTTCTGATATTGAATTGACCCAATAGTTTCAGATTTGATAAATAAAACACAGTCTATTAAATTAATAAAATCAAACAAGAAACACTGTTATTGTTCTCTTGAAAATTTTTATATTTAATTAAAAGTTGCAGACTTTATAAATGAAACACAATCTTAATAAACAGACGTGTTGTTGAAACAAATGCTGACCATATCATTTCTCATGTTGAATGATAGTCAAATATGATCTGAAAAAGATTTTACAAGAATTTTCAAATCTTATAAGACGAATCTTAAAGATTACTTTATGTGAATTTTTCAAGAATTTGCTTTCTTCAATTGATCTAAACATTTTCACGTTCTTAGATTTGTATTTTATGAATGAAAACATGTTTCTGTAGACGAGTTTTTGTTTAATTTTATGCATACGATGGTTACATAATGCGATATGCAATGCAAACAATTATCTTAGACATTTCGATATTATAAATATTAAAGATCAAGATCTTTGTGATCTTACACATTTGTTCTGCAGCTTAGGATGATCACGAATAATCGTTTACTGTTGTTAAGCTTGATTGAAACAATCAATGAAATTCACTCAAAAAATTATTTTGTTGGCAATTAATTTTAAAGGTTCTACACCTGATCACACTGAGTGTTAAGGGTAAGAATCGCAGTTATGTATTTTTAAATGAATTGAACAAAATATTCTCTGAACTTGCCCTAGTTCATCATACAAGCTTTTCATGACTGAAAATCGAGCTGAATAGACTTGTTCCTTAACACACATACCGATGATTATATATTATATTCTTGAAGAATTTATTATATTATCTCAGCCAGTTCTTTAAAACAGATTTTATGAATGAAATGCGATCTGGATAAACCTGTTCGCTAAATACGATTATAGCAAGTAAATGTGGACCTAAGGAATTTATCAACTTGTTTTAGCCCTTCATGCGTCCCACTTTTTAGCTCCTTGTGATTTTATGAATGAAATACAATCTGGATAGATGTGTTCTCTTTAAATATATTCACAATGATACACATTACAGTCACAGACACAGCCACCTGTCTTACATTATATGTACATATATATTCTGGTACCTAAAATGTATGTATTTATTAAGAATTATTTACGTACTTGACATGCATTTACTATATCTTAACTAATTATCACCCGATAGCCGTATGTATAAATATATACATATTAGTCATTACTTAGCTGCCATCCAACATTTTCACATATTTAGCTAGCAATAATTTTTGGTTTTTTTCTTCGCACTTCTAGCGCTTTCTTTGGCCAGTCATAAGTCTGAGCTTTTATTTTTTTTTCTTTCAATTTTTTGTTTCAAAGATTTCAAATGTATTTTTTTACGTTTTGTGTGTTAACTCTTTTGATTATAGTGAAGGCAAAATGAAATACAACAAAACTTCCCACTGCGCTTTGATATATACAAAAAAAGTATATATATGTACATTTTTTCCTAAATAAACAAAAAAAACAAAAAAGTCATTAAAAACTGAAGCTTGTATGTATACTTAAAAAAAATTTGCAAAAAACAAAAAAAAAAATTGTAAATTATTTTAGTTTTACTACAAACCTTAACCTTATTTTCTATATGTATAAACGAATTTATTTGTTTATTAATTTGAAATATTTTTGTTTCTTTTTTGTTTATTGTGTTTCCGAAAACCACTAACAAAGTCAACGGTAATGGAATGCTTTTCTAGCGCAAAGCCACACAATCAACCGTGGTGCTTTATCGTTGGGCCTGCTGTTAACACCCGATAAATCCAGTTGTATGCACCTAACTACCTAACTTACCTAATATACCTGTTGTTAAAAAAAAAAGTTTTCTTAAAAGTGTTTGCTGCACTCTTGAAATGTGTTAATTTTAATGCACTCGAACATAACTTGTTTATGCTATTCAAATCACAAGAAGACTTGCAATTTTGCATTAAAAAACCTCTTACATTGAATACGGCATTATGTTCAAGACATACGATCTTATTGAAACTTGGTATATGGTTTCTATTTAGGAACTGGCCATTTTATAGATTAAGAGTTGTGGTCCGTTTGCCTGGAAAATACTTTAGTAGACGTTGTTCAATTGTCTGTATTACGTGTTGTGGTTTCCATATATGAAGTTTACACTATGATTTCATTTGGTTTTTATTTGTTTTTTGTTTTTTTTCTGAATATTGGCTACAATTAATTGCACTTAAAAATTCGATTAGCCTTTAAGCAATACAACAGCTACCAAAAAAAAGAAAAACAACAAAAAAAATACATACAACCAAACAGCAACAGCAACAACTACTACAAAAACAACAACAACGCTAAACACTTAACTGTAAATTTATACAAATTGCAATAATAAACTTTTCTTCTTCTTCTTTTCACCTTTTTCTCAACAACAATGCTTACCATCAATAAAAAAAAACTAAAATTTAAACCACCTACCCTCCTTAAAAAAACATTTACACTGCTCTTAAAAAATGTGTGAAAATAAAATTGAAATACCTCTCAACTCTGAACTCTCAACATAACCGTAACCGTAACCGTAACCGTAACCGTACCACCCGTCCAACGTTCTTACTTCACTTCAGGGTAATGCGGCAAACTCATCGGAAACGTCAATGGCCACACAGCCGGGCGGTTCGGTGACATCCCGTGCGGCCAGCGAGACCCGCTCGGGTCCGGCCGGTTCGAGCAATGCGGGCGCTACAGGTAATAGCAGTGGTGGGACCGCTGGTAGTACTCAGACCGGTGCAAAATTCCGTCATGGCCTATTACAGCTAATGATACACACGATAGATCCACTACACGATGGTAAGTTCGTTGAGTTTGTCACAGTGTGTTTTGCACAAGTCAAAAAAAAAGAAACCAAAAAAAGAGCAATTTAATGTTTGCCCCCACCCACCCTAAATACCAATCCTCCGAATACCATACCCAAACCCCACAATCAAAGAGCTCCCAGTCCCCAAAGTACAAAGATCCCAAGCCAAACGCTTACATCCAAAAACAAAATCAAATACATACAACTACTTTTACTAAACTATACCAAACTTTTTAAAATTGAAAAATAAAATCCATCTTTGGCTAGCCGAAGATTAAATACCCTTGCAGATATGTGGTAATTACATATGATTCTTAAAACATTTTTAACTTAACCTTTGGCCGATTAATTTTGATAAGATTTTGTTCAGTATTATTAGAGTACCATATACAAGAAATCAAATTTCCATATAAAATCGGTTAAAGTTGCTTAAAATTCAATTTCAATGTGTTACATAATTATGAAACCCACTGCAAGGGTATACAAATTTTAATGAAAACCAACAAAAAACATACTTTGTGTTCAGTTCTTTAAAGTCTGTGTATATTCTGTGTTCTTTCTAATTGGATGTTTGACTTGCTAGCAAGAAGTTACATACTCTTTAATATTACTCTCTCTCTATCCTTCTATATACTCACTTAATTTCATTTTAGTTTATTCTTCGTTGCTTTGTGCGTTACTTTCTCGTGTTTGTTTGTTTGTCTGTCTGTCTGTCAGTTTCATTGTTGACTTGGCCTTTGCGCTAGTTGGTTTTTAATGCCTGACCTTGAGGCCACTTATCTAATTACCACGGGCAACCCGGTCAGCATGGCCGGCACGGCCCAGACTGAAAGTCGTCTAGCGCTCGACAATTGACAGCTTAGCGCTTCACACTTCTCTCTCTCTCCCTCTCTCTCTCTCTCACTCTCTCAATTTCACTCTTTAAACCTATTACCATTTTCAATGTTTAGTGGCAGGTTAAGGTCCAGTTTTCGATTGCGTTTTCGGGGGCACGTATTCGCTACTGGCACCGGCTCTGGCTACGGCTACGGCTCTGGCTCTGGCACCGGCACCGGACGTGCTCGCATTGATTTATTATGTATTAGGCACATAGCCGACTGGATTAGGTTGGGGTATAAATATGTATGGAGCTGGCAAGCGGCGTTGCCAGGGCAATAGCCCACAGACCAAGACCAAGACAAACTAAAACTCAAACTAAAAGCCAAAGCTAATGCTAAAGCTTAAACTTCAACTAAAACCAAAGTAAACCAAACCAGCCAGGGCCAGGCCGACATTGGGGCGTTTACCAAGGCTTACAAGTACAAAGTGTAAGAATTCTTTTTTATTCGCCAAACTTAATTGTCAGCGGACATTTCAAACTTGTGAGAAAAATGCAAACGGCAAAAACAAAAGCTAAGATTTCAAGAAGCTTCAGATCTATGATCTACATTCTTTCCATCTGAAAGAAATTTTATTGTCGTCTTTCTTCAAAATTTCTATTACAGAACCTATACAAAAATCTTTTGTATATTATGCAAAAATCTATATTCAACATTCTAACAATACCCATTTCTATATTGTTAATTGTTGTTAAATGGTTTCTACACATTCCCACTTTGCCATTAGTATTTCTATGTATTCTACGATTTTCCCTTGTTTATTTTATGTTTCTTTTTTTTTTTTTTGTATTCTCTACAATTTTTCTTCAAGCTTCAATGCCAATCTTTTCCGTTGCGCTGCTGCCTCATTAAAATGCAATTTATTTTTCTATATATATATCAATTATTTTTGGCTTAGTCATTTCTTTATATAATTTTGCTTTCATATAAAAAAAAAATGTAAAAAAAAAAACAAAACAAAAACAGAAAGAAAAAAAATTAAAAGTTACGAAAATATTTTATGTTGTTCAATGTCAGTTTGGAGTTACATTTATATACTATATACATATGCGTTATATATTAAATGATATTTATGAAATAGTTACATCTTGTATTCGATAGACATTCCTAGAATGTTGTGCGCAGTTTAGTGGCATTAACGAATGTATATGAATACACTCGTTTTATATTTATGAGTGAATACTTATCTATATATGTATATGTATCTTTAAGATCGTTTTGGTTGCTAACGTTCCAATGCTTCGCTCGCAGAGTTTGTTTTGTTTCGTTTACTTTTTTGCAGCGTCAAGTTTGACGCGTGACAATAACAAAATAATTTATATTGTACATATAACATATATCTATATCTATCTATATCTTACATATTTATAAACAATGTGTGCGTTTAATGTTGTATGTGTTAATTGTAATTACTTAGCAACTAGTACAATTGGCTGTACAAAAATGCTGTTCAAAATTGGCCCGGGCCTAGTACGAGCCACATGAGCTGCAATCCATGAGATATTCAATTGTACTTAATAGCTACAAGTTATTAGCGAGGTGCCTGCATGTATCAAGTTGACGTTGTTGACTAGTCGAGCGGGTTGTTTTCTTAATTTACTTTTTTATACATTTTTTTTTCTTTAGGTCTAAACGTTTATATTTACTTATAAGTGGAATGTTTATTGTACTCACAATGTTTACATATGTATAAAAATGTGCTTTATAGGGAATACGGTGGGGCTTATGTATTGAGAGATGCATTGAAACAATTATATTAAATCGGAAACAACTCACAGGAAATGATATTTACTTATTCATAAAAATATTATAAACATTAGGGATAGTCCCCTTAAAACAGTTTTCATTTCTATGTGCTATCTTTCATAAATTTATCAATATAAACAATATAAATGCTTAAAAAAAATATATATACATTTTTATCAGGGTTTAACAGTTTAAAAAGTTTAAAAAATATACCTAGAAATTGTATAATATTAAACTTTTTAATATTATAAAAAAAACTAGGAATTAAAAGCTTATCTGCGTTTTACAACAGCAATCACAAAAGAAATTCTTTAAGTATCAAGATTAATTACTGAAAAAGTATTAGGCTTACCTTGAATTTAAGGCGATACAGCGCCAGCCCAATATATAATTATTCAATGCTGTTTCAATATATATAATATCCATCACATTTGTGACATGCCTTGTGCTTGGTTCCTCTTGAGAGCATGTGCTAAGTCAACAAAAACATATACAGACCTACCTGTATTTTATACATCAATATGTATGTTAGCTAAGTCTTAACTTTATAGTATTTAGTTTATTTGTAAGCTAGGCTTAAAATTAAGTTTCTCTCTATACTTTCGATATGAACACATATGTATATGTATATACAAAATGCTAGTGCCAATGCCATATATCCGGGGTACACAATTAGCAGCTTTTTAGCAGCGATCGGTTGACAACCCCAAAAACGTACCACTTCATGCCACATTGACAACAAAAACAAGAACTACAAAAAAAAAATATATGAAAAATAATATATCAACCCGTCCGCTTTCCCAAGCCAAACGTAATTCGCATTCGCATTAACCCCAAACCTCAAAATTCAAAAAATACAACTTTATTGAAAAATGTTCCTAATTCCTAGTGCAAAACACAGTTCGCTGTCACACTCAAAAAAAAGAAAAGAAATATTGAAAAAAAAATTTTAACAACGTATTGAAAAAGTTAGACCAAAATCCATGAGACTCTGACACGGTAAATATTTGTAGTGCATTCGTTTAGTATATTATATATCTAGCATACTTAGAATTAGCTGTAGCTTAGTAATACCCCCCGCCCAAAATACCAACCATCCACACCCACGCCCTCTCAATACACTCATGTGCGTCTATCCTTTAACTATGCTTCGATTTCAACGCTGTTTTATGTGTCTGTACCTACACTGTCCTACTAGCTTTCTAAACTCTAAACGCTCTACGTTCTCCGCTCTAGTCTATGCCTCAACTTTAGTTTAGTGTTTAACCTTCTAGCTATTACTCGTACTACTACTACTACTACTATATAATCAACCTCCAAAATGCTATTTCGCAACTGACATCAACATTTTGTATAAAATATTTTCAATATACTCTAACCCAAAAAAAAATATATATATACATTAATAATGGGCATTTAGCTGCTTGTAAATTTATTAAAATACAAATGATACAAAATATTTAAAGAAAAAATGTGAAAATATATTTAACTGGGTTAATTCGTTTTATTCTAATTTTTAATCGATGCAATTTTATTCTTTCTTTCTTCTTCTTTTATTCTTTTAATTTTTGAAAAAAAAAAAATAATAAACACTTGGATTTTGCGTTCAAAACTCAATTCGTTGTGTGCAAACAAAATATAAACACGAAAAAAAATACTACAAAAACACCGCCTACTACTCTACTCTACTACTACTACTACTACTTCTACAATACACTCACATATTCTACACATACACACACACTCTGTGTATGCATTTTTATCGAAACACCTCCCTCAAAAAAACCCAACACACAATTACAATGACAAAGATGATGTTCCAGGCAAAGTGGACGAGAAGGCAACCCAGCTGCATGCAATTGCCTCGCTTAAAGTGCTGCTGGATGCCACTAAGCCGCAACGTGGTGGCGCCACCACCTCAGCGGCCAATCACGTTAAGATTAATCTCAAGGAGACAACACTGGCCGATCGACCCAATGGCAATATCGATACAACTCTCGATTCGGTAAGTTGTAACATTAACTTACGATATACTCCACAAATATTTCAATTTGATAATACAAATGTGCTAATGAAATGATACTCATGATTTTTAGGCATGAAATTATATTCATTTATTTAAATGGTTTTTCTTTTATCGTATTTTGTTTTTGATCTTATATGTTTTGAATATGTTTACAAACCAATGAATTGAGCTATGTCACACACAATGCGCTGCATTCTTCATACAACAAATCGCAGATGAATATCGTAAATTTGAATATCGTATTTTCAAACAATAAACGACAATTGTATAATTTAGGATGTGGACCATACTCAAGAATTCATATTGAGTTACAATATTAAGAACCTTAGGCCATATTACGTTTACAGATATATCGTAAAGTGTTAAGTGTAATAAATTGACGTAATTCCATTTTTATTTCAGCCACCGATTATCATTTTATGACCCTGTGTTTAGAATATCCGGTTCAAGCGCGTTACAGCAAAATTTTATTTATATAATTTATGGAAAATTGTTTAACTGTTGGCATGTTTCCTTTACAATGCTAATTGATTGATAGATTGTTTACTTGATTGATGCGTTTGGACTGAATCTAAACTACTCGTATTATCCAATTTTTTATCCTGTATGTTTTTTAATGTAAGCCCAAACATTTTTATGTGAATTTTTTCTATATGTTTTTTACTTAATTTCTGCGCCTGTTGGCGCTCAACTTTAAATGTGTAGACAGTTGACAGCCTCTCCTAACAAAAGCAAAAATAAAATTTAAATAAAAAATGCGGTCTCTGTGTATTTATGCAACGTTTCTGTGTGACTTTTATGAATTTTCTTTTTTCTCCTTACTTTTGATATTAAAAACTTCCCATACAACTTTTCCCACCTACAACACACTCAGCCCGCCAACTAATCACGAACCTTTTTGTTGTGTATGTTTACTTATAGCCTTAACTGTACTACTCTATCACCCATGCCCACCATGCCATTCATCTCTCTCTATCTCTCTCTCTATCTACCTCTATCTGTCTCTCTCTGTGCGCGTGTGTGTGTGTGTTTCTGTGTCTTGCCTTACCCTCAAACACTCACTAAAAAATCGAAAGAGCTAATTTGGAACTATCAAATTTTGCATACCAAAGTTAAAAACTTTAAGATTTTTGTTTCTTGCCAACTGCATTTGGAACCAATCAATCATTTGCTTTGTATCTTGAATTTTGAAACTTACTGCCTAGTGTTAAACGAATGATGACCACTCACAACCAATAATAATAATAATATCCAAATAGACAACTGAACGCTATGTTTTAATAAACACAATATTATATCATATTTTTATTATATCGTTAACGATTTCTATACTCTGTTTACAATGTGCAAAATGAGTATATTGGATTTATGCAACGCTCGTTTTCCTGTACATACGTCTGTCTATTAAAGCTAGACATTTGAATATGAATATATTTTAGATATATTTTTTAGCTGCTTGAGCTTACAACTTAGAAGTCACCAGCGCCTTCTGCAAACTTTTATACCAGTGAACAGAGTATTGTGCAGTCGGTTAAACTCGACTGCAACGTTATTACTTGTGCCATATTCCTTTTCGTTCATATTTTCTGCTGCTGCTGCCGCCGCTGTTCGACAAAATCATTCTAACATTCAGTTATTCAGGCATTCCCAGCCACTCATTGCAAATGTAGCTGCCACGCGCTGTGCCAGAAACTCGCTACGCTATGCAATTGCCGATTCACGCCCATTACACCCACAACAATTACACCACCACCACCACCACCCTCATCTATGTGTGTGCCTTAACACTGTTCGTAACTTGTTATTGTTGACATTTTGATAAAATATACATTTTTATGCATAGGCGCAAGCACTGAGCCAAGCAGCTGCTCATAAAAGTAGATAAATATATTTTGTTGTTATTTTTTATGTTTTTAACTTTGTTTTGATTTGTACAAAAAGATGACAAAGCAAACAAACAAAATTCAAAGACAATTCAATGGCTATTCAATATTTCATTTGAATGCGACTCACAATTGACACTGCGATTAAATCAACTTCCGAGTTGAGTCAGAGTCACCAAAAATTAAAAACAAAATTTTCAAAGCAAAATATCACAAATACCAAATCAAAATCGAAAATTCCTCTTTTGCTCTAAACAGTCCTACACTCAAAATGAAAAAAAAAACAAAAAACCAATTGTTTGTGTTCAATTCCCGATCTATGTGTTTGTTATGTAATAACCCAAACAATAATATATCCCTCTACACTACTTCTATTCACCCTCTCTCTCTCTCTCTCTCTCTCTCTCTCTCTCTAACAAACTCTATCTCTATCTCCCAGTCTGTCTCAAAAAGTGTTTGGTTTATTTTACAAATTTTATTTCAATATCTGAAACTATAAACTTAAGCAAAAGGCAAAATTCAACTAATTTTCTCAACAAAAAATATTTAATTTTCTTGATAAATAAAAAATGAACTATAAACTTAAATTCAATTTTATATCAAAAGCCATCGTTAAGTGGTCGACGTCCTAGCTGGATTGAGCAGAGGGTCAAAATTCAGACACGCAAATTTAGCATCAAAGTTAGTTTCATAAACAATTTATTTATTGATCTCTCTCTCTATTCTCTATATATTGCATAAAAATTTTTTATTATAATTTTTTATTTCAAATATCGTAAGAATTATATATATAAATACATATATCTTTGCAATGTGCAAAAAGCATCGTCAGAGATAAACAAGAAACAAGTCTGGCGATGCTTTGAAAAGCAAGAATTTTTACTCGAACCCTCCTGTGCAATGGAATGCGAGGGCAATGCCAAATGACAGTTGATTGAATGGGTTCTCGCACCCAAAGAAGATGAGGCAATCGACACTATCAATTTGCATATAATCAATTTGAATACAATTAATATATAATTGCATATGTCCGTGACTATAAATGGATGGAATACAGGTATCTCAGATATTTAACATGGGTAGGGCACTCGAAAATGCAGTATTCATAAAAAATTATGACGTAAATGATTGCTTAATGGGGTATTTTCAAAACTAAATATTGTTACGTCGACTATATCGCAAATATCTACATTTTTATCATCTCGAATAGCGTAAAACGAATATAGTAAACCTCATATAGGTAAGCCCTATGGTTTCTAATTTAAATACAACTCTTTTTATATTATAAAACAGAAAAACCCATAGAGCTTACCTTACTTTGTTCACATCATAATTTTAGGAAAAACGTAATTTAATATAAATGCATTTTACCTTAAATCTACTCATAGAACAGACCATGACCTAGCCCACTTTCGAATTAATACTAATTCTGAGTCATTAGAGAAATCTGAAAAATACGTAATTTAATATTCGATACATTTCGGATGACGTCAGTGCGTGGCGGCTTGTCATCAACCGCAGGCCATTGCCCAGGAGCGTAAGAACAAAAGCAAAAGCCACTCGCAAAGAATATATAGAAAATGTTTTGTACTTATCTACACATTGCCTTATTGCAAATTATAAGAGTGTTCACTCACACATTGCTTTAGTGCCGCTTATAAAAACTGTAGCATTATTTATAGTTTTGTTATCTATCTATATATCTATCTATCTAGTTGACTAGTACTTTTGAATCATCTATCTATAACGACTTAACATTATTTACTTTCTACTTTCGTTACACTTTGATCGACTTGAGTTCAGGCTGTGCTCATGCGCAACCCTTGAAAGTGTGTATGTGCGTGTAGCCTGTCTATATGTCTGTGTTCTTGCACTAGCCAAAAACGTATACCAAAAAAAATACTAAACTAAAATCAACTACATTTGAGCATGCCTAATGAATAAGACGCTGAAATCTGTGCACGTTACAATAATCGTATAGCACCCACAAATAATTGTACTCATAACTATAGAAAGTAAGTGCATAACTGTTTGTATGTTTGTACTCTATATACTCTATATGTATACTCTTACTTAACGCTGGTCACACTTAACTCGTACTACTTAAAAACGCACAATTTACTTTTTACGACGTACTTACCTAGTGTCTATCCGGCTATGCAAAGCTCTAAACGCCTGTCTGTGAGTGCGTCTCCATAACTCAAAAGATCCATTGCCAAAAATCAAGTGCAGAACTCTTGATCCGTTAAGACATAAGACATACATCGCATTATCGACAGCCTCATGCCCCATTTGTATACATATACATATGTAGCCAAGGACATACCATACAACATCCATTTCAGACTCAATTACATGCATATATATATTTTTATAAACTATCTGACAAATTACATACGTTATATACTCTTCTATTATACATAATCTTATCTCAAGTCAACATTTATTGTATAAACCAAACAAGACAAAAAAAAAAAATACTATTAAAGCACCGCACATGCTTTAACTTTAATAATTATATTATTAATTATATTTACAAATTTATATCTATATATAAATATATGTGTGTGTATAATTCCCTATCCATACCAAATTTGTTAACAAATGAAAAGGCGCCCGAAATAATCGAGGACGAACCGGAGCCCCTGAGCATGGCCTGGCCGGATACGGCCCGTAAGCGACTCACGTACGTCCTGGTCGCTCCACTTCTGGTGCCCATGTGGCTAACATTGCCCGATACCCGCACGCCGAGGGGCAAACGCTTCTTTCCGGTCACCTTCATTGGCTCCATCGTGTGGATAGCCGCCTTCTCCTATCTGATGGTCTGGTGGGCCAACGTTGCTGGCGATACAGCGCGCATTCCCCCCGAGGTAGGTCGCAATTAATTCCGAATTTAACAATTTATGGTATGGAGGTATATACATATAAATAAGGTAGGTAGGATGATTAACTTGAGGACTTTTCATTTAAATAATATTGATTAATCTCATATATATTCTATATAAAATTGTTTTCGTGTACTTGTGATAAGTTTGTTTTCTTCTCGTATTTTCATTTTTATTTATTTAAGCCGATTAAGTAAGCCATGAATGGATTTTATTGGTGGTTTTATTTATTGCTTCATTTAATAAAATGTTCCTTAATACACAAGATTTTTAGTTAAATTATGTTTTAAACTGGTTCAGGATCCACGTCAAAAGAACTTTATATATTACTTTTTAAATTTGTGCACATATATTTTAAGGACGTCAATCTCTTTTACAGGAAAAACATTTGTAGTTATTTTTTTTAGCCCCTAGTAAACTTTCGTCTTAAAGTTAATTGTGATATATTGAAACTCATAAGTTAAATTTGAATGTATTTTTACTTAATTGCGGTTTTGTCATTAGGTAATGGGCCTCACCTTCCTGGCGGCGGGCACATCTATACCGGATTTGATAACCTCCGTGATTGTGGCGCGCAAAGGCTTTGGCGACATGGCCGTGTCCAGTTCCGTGGGCAGCAACATATTCGATGTTACTGTGGGGTAAGTGAAAACAATATTCAAACTTGCAATGTACTATATACTGTACTGATATATATATGAAACTGAATTTGAATTTGTGTAATGTTTGAATATGCAGCTTGCCGATACCCTGGCTGATCTATGGGATTATCTACGATGCGCCCGTTGAAGTGAACTCGGTGGGCATGGTGTGTTCCATAACCATATTGTTTATGATGCTCGTATTTGTGGTGCTATCAATTGCCTGCTTCCGTTGGCGCATGAACAAGGGGTTGGGCTTTACCATGTTTCTGTTGTACTTTGTCTTTGTTGCAGTTTCGCTCATGTTCGAATACGATTTGATCACTTGCCCCGTATAAAAAGCAAAAACAAAACAACCAAATGGGGCAGCTGCAAATAATCTGCAACAGAGACAAAAGTCACACACACCATACAGAAAAAATACACACACCCACGAACACACACAGACACACACACACACACACACACACGCACAGACGAACACACGCGCAAATCCAATTAGCTAAATTTATATACAAAGCAAATTAATGAATTAATTAACAAATTGACTAAACTAATCGAATTGTTAAGCAAATCCATAAATCACAACACACTTAAAACTAAACAAAAAACCGAAAACATTGAGCAAAACAAAAATCAACGTCGAAAAAACAATGAAGTTGAAAACAAGTTAGTTAGTGCTATGTGCAGAGTTTTTTCCTTTTTCAGCAAAAAACAAAAACAAAAAAAGACATTTACTTTAAATGTTTAGCCGCAGCTTTTTAAGCAGTTAAAACAACAAGAAATAAGCCAACAACCTAATAAAAAAATTACAAAAAAAAAGAAAAACAAACCCACACATTTTTCTGCTCTATCTATCTATCTATCTATCTATCTATCTATCTCTTGAACTATGAACCTTAACTATCTTATCCATAATTGATTACTTACTATTTAGAAAGAAGGAACAAAATAATGGCTTCCCAATCAATTAGTTTACTTAAACATTTGGGTTTTTTAATTACTACTAATTACGAGTATATAAAATCTAAGTCCTCACTTGGCACAAGCACCTTATATACGTTACGAAGCAAGACAAGCCAGAAATTTTGTTGAGCATATTTTATAACTCTGCAAGTATTGGACAAGGTCTTTCAAAACTTTTAATTCTTAGCTTCAAAAACCGTTTAAATTTATATTGAAATTTGAATAAAATTAAATTTCAAGCGAAATTGATTTAGACAGTTCTAGATTCGTTTTCAAGGATATGCGAACTTTGCAGATTAATGTGTAATCTAAATTTTCAGAATTTTGGTTAGCTTTTGGACTAGTTTCAATTCTTGCCGCTCTCCAGCACTATAATTTGCGTGCTCTACCAACTATAAATTATTCTAGTCTTTTTTCCAAATATAAAATACACGTTATTAAATGAAAGAAAGCTTTACGCCAGACGGAGCCTAAATCAGTCTAGTTTTACGAAACTTATACTATATAAACTTATATACCACACGCACACTTACATCGCATATATATATTAACTTATATATTGACCTATATTGATTAAGTGATAATTTGCTTGAAAAGCAAAAAGAATATAAAAAAACAAAAAAAAAAAAAAAAAAAACAAAAAGATAAATAAATAAATTAATTAAAATAAAAACAAAATTTAAATAAATAATACTAGGAAAACTTGAAAATAAAAGATTTTGCTAAACATTTGCCATACATAATTTTTAAACATGACGCTCGATCGATCCTTACGACTAATTACCATTATATTATTATGATTATTATGATTATCATTATGATGAACATTTATGATTCTTGTTGGCGTCTGAAAGGTGCAGTTTTTCAATTTTACACTATTTATGATAGACTTCATAAAACAGAAATTCGAAAACAAAAAGCCAAAAAAAACAAAATAATATTAATAATTTCATATACTTTTTGCTTAATGAGTCCCCTATTAATAAATATATATATAAATATATGAGCATATAAACATATTTATATATATACAAAAGAAAAAACAATATTTAAACAAAAAAAATCTTGCTCTCTTTATTTAGAATGTAACATTTTTCTAAACTAAACCTAAAATCTTAACCCTTAAACTTTAAACCGTAAATCGTAAATCGTCAAATCGTAAAATCGTAAAAGTGGCCGCAAGCAAAATGCAAGAAAAACAAAAATTAAAGTAAACAAAAGCGCATTACATATATACATACTTATATATACATACATATATATTTTATATATAAACAAAGAAATGATAAAAACATAAAGTATATATAAATATATGCAACTGTAACTTAAGTAGGCAATATATCTGAAGATATCTTAAAAATGTTTGCATATGGCTCGCAAATTGAAGTTGAGAAAACAAAAAATACTACAAAATACACACCCACACTAAAAAAAAAACAAAAAACACAGAACAGAAAGCAATAATTTTTACAAGGCGAAGGCGAATACATTTAAATGAAAACTAGTGGCAGTGACATAACCTTATATATATACATACTACTATATATAATACCACAGAAATAAAAAAATTAATAAAATATAACTGTATATTAAAGCACGGCCAACAAAACCAAAAACAAGAACAAGAAAAACATTGCAAAACTGAGGACAGGAGTTAGGCCCCAGCTTTTGTATAGCCTAGTCGAAGCCATCAGATATACTTATATATAAATATATACAAACATACATACATATATACATACCTTAAAGGAAAAGTAAAGGTAAATAAGTGTGTCTGCTTTTACACCCCATGGGTGGTGCAGTCCTTATAGAAATGCACGTACATACATATATAATATAACTATTTGGACATACATAGCTACAATGCAGAAAATGAACAGAGAACACCAAAATAATAAGTGAAAGAAAAACAACAATAATTATGTACATTGTAAAAAATACCACGAGGCATACATAGTACATTGAGTACGTCACGCTAGCTAACGTGCTTAGCCAAATGCTCTAAATAAAAACCCGCAACTACAACCACAAGAAACCATACCACGACATACACTCGACTCGACACTCTACATATATACGTATATGGCCCAAAATGGTAGCATACCCGATAACTAAGAACATGAAATGGGCGACACTGAACGCCCATTCAAGTTATATTTACTTGACTCCAATAATATTTCAAATATCATTTGTTTCACTATTTTGTATCCTCTATTCTTATTCAAAATTCCATCTTTATTTTTTCTTAGGGTTAGGATTAATTTGTTATTCAAAATTAAGTAAAAGTTCTCAATCTATATTCTATATTTAATGTATCTTTTTTCGAACTACGGACTTAGAATCCATTCAAATACAAAACCTATAAATTCTTACCTATCGCAGTTACTTTCAACTAAAGGAGTTTTTCTTTAAGTTATATTTATCTATTTCTTACAACTCTTTAAACTCAACTAAAAGAACACTTTTTTTGCACTTTCAGAAAAGATTTTTTCAAGCAAGAAAATGTTGCAGAATTGATTTTGATAAAAACCCCTTATCCATATATATGTATTTAAAAGATTATGCTGTAAACTTCTTTAAAAAAAAAGACTTCCTAAGCTACTTTCAATTATAGTGTTTAATAGCCTTTACCCTTATCTAACCTTATCCAAAATGTCTATTAGTAATAAACTCTCCCTATTTCTACGTCGAATACTAACTCGATTCTTACTCCTAATTGATATTGATCTTAGCCTAGCTCTACTTCTCCCTAAATCCCGCTCCTCTTGCATTCAGTGTCAATGCCCAAAATGTTCCCAGCTACATCTGTTACCGACCATATATTCAAGTCGTTAGATTCATAGATAATTATTTCTCACAAATTTTCAACTCGTACGCTCACTCGCATGCAGAGATCAATGGGCTTTGAGACGTAAAGCAATCGGAGAAGCCAGTGACAATTGAATTGCTTTCAAAAAATATATAACTTCCAGTACTTACAAAGCAAATTGAGACAAAACGAACGAAAAGAACTTGTATACAAGCTGTATATGGTTAAAACTTAACAACAATCTTCCAAATTAACTTTTAAAAAACCAAATGCATACGAGTACATACTTATATATATAATCATATATATTATACGATATATATATATATATACATACTAAAAACTTACTTGTTTAGTACATACCACCCATCACATACTCATACACACACGCACGCACACACACACACACACGCACACACATACTTACATAATTACACGCACACACTCACCTAAAACATATCGCGCCCACTTTTCTCTATAAAGTACTACGAACAAGTGCAAACAAAAAGAAAAAAACTTATGTAGAACTAACTATGCTAAAGTGTATTCCAAAAAATCGAAAAAACTAACCTAACAAATTTTATGAAATTGTTAATCAACTAGCATTCTGCATGGAATGTACATATAACTACTATATACTTTCGAGGCACTTTCTCTCTAAGCCATAAACAAGATCCCAATCCATAGAACGCAGTACAAACAATCGTCAGCGTCTGTTAACATTTACAAAAAGAAGAAATCAAAGGAAATAACACACACCACACTTACTCACTTGCATGGTAGAGATCACGATCAGAATCTGCGTAGCTAGCATCGATAGTTCAAATCATATTAGGAACTCAAGCTCCTCTCAATTCCCAGATCCTAACTCAAAAAACGCACACAAACACACACATGTCAAGTGGAAGTCGTAAGGTCTCGCTTTAAAGCAACTTATATAGGATTACATATATATATATATATACAACATATATATATTTATATATATATATGTGAGAAATTGTTATGGTTATAGATTTTTAACAAGTTGAATAATTGCGTAACAAAAAAAAAAAACAAAAAAATACAAACCAAAAAAAATTGTTGAAAAATTAGTAAAATGTTCATAACATGCAAATGAAGCGTAACAAAGCAAGAAATAATGAGAATAAAATAACAAATTACAAGATTAACAAAAATACAGTATATACTTTATGAAATATTTAACTTAAAAATAAAAAATCATTGTTTGAAATTAAAGTGAAAAAGATAACTGAAAAACACAAAAAAAATACACGTGTTCCATTCTTGTGTCTGCTAATTTTGTCCTTGATCAAATTTTATTTGAGTTACAGCTTAAAGTGCAGTAAGTATTTATCAAAATTTTATTTCTACTTCAAAATTGGCTTTAAAAAATTTCCATCGAAATTCTACAATATGAAATTAGCAAACACAGAGCACAGACAAACAATTACTGAGCGCTACGCAACTGTTAAGTCTACACCGACGGTACAGTTGTGTTAAAAGGTAGCTAAATATCACAATCACTAATAATTCAAAAAAAATCTTAACAAGAAAGCACATAATTATTAATTTCAGCTTTAAATACGAAAATATAATTATTATAGATATATATATATATACACATATATAACAAAACTATATATACATTGATTTTTATAAGTATATTATTATGTATGTACCCCCAGATAGTTTTTTCTTTACCCTTTTTTTAAATACGTAATGCCGTGTATACAAAACTTATATTCGAATATATAACTATAAATATTTATAGTGTGTGCATATACGAGTACATCAATATAAACGTTTCAAGTTGCGTCCGTTGTATAATACAAGCAAAAACAAAAACAAACACGAAACAATAAAATGCGGCGACTGTACGTTGCCTAGCTGCCAGCTTTTGTCTGTATTGATCAGCAATTAACGATTATGAAACGCAAAGCTGTCAGCTGTCGTCTGCATACGCTCGAAATTTACTTTGAAATAGAGATGGGCGCGTGTCTCATTTTTGTCAAACACGACACGAATACGAAATACGACACGCACGAGTTGACTCAATTTGAATTATATTATATGTATATAATAAATTCACGTGCTGTTTTGCGTGCGTCTTCGTGTCGCAAACAAAAAAAAAAAAAACACGACACGTGACCAACGCTATTTTAAGTTGTTTTTTGAGGAGCAAAAAACACATAATCGACAACGATTACGGTAAATAATAAGAAATAACATCAAAGAGAATCCAGCAAAAAAAGTAATAGTTAACATATTGGTAGACTAATTTAAAGTTTTTTATAGCGTTTTCAAATTTGTAAGTATATAACAACAACAACAACAAGATCAAGATGAACAACAACAATGCGTTTATTATTTTTAATAGGCCGGTAAACTAAATACCAATGCAATTATCGATTATAGATAATTCCTAACGATTTGGCAGAGCAGTTTATTAAGGAAATAAACGAAAATTAATAATAAAAATAAATAATTCAAAATAACCGTCGTGTGTGTAATACAGAAAATTCCTTACCCACCAGTGATTTTTGTGTTGTTGAGTTTAATTGTTGTGCAGTGTTTACTTTATATTTTTTACATATACGTACGTATAGAGTACGTAGTCATAAAATATGTATGTATGTGTGTCGTTTATTTTTTAATGACAAAACGTTGAGCATGAAATTAGTACATACATAACTGTTGATTTGAATATATAGTGAACAAGAGAGTATTATAATAATGAAATTGAGAATTAATTTTAATAACTGATACGCTTTTAGCACATAAGATTGTATAAAAATAATTTATATAAACACATACACATACTACACACATAATATCAAGCAAATTATAAACGGTTAACTGTTTGTAAATGAAACATTTCTAGAAAACGAATCTTGCAATAATCGAAATATGTTATGTTTCAGTTTTCACAATATATATATTGTTTCGAATGTCCTTTTGTTGAATTTGTAAGCCTTACACAAGACAGAATGAAGGGGCTGAAGATGAAGGAGAAGAAGAAGATAAACAAGTGATGATGCCATTGGATTGATAAACCGGAAAACCCTGAACTTGCTGAACAATTGGATTCGGCTTTACTTTAAAAACAGTTGCAATATAATACAGCGTTGCTATAATAAAGAATGTTATTTACTTTATAGAAGTACATGCGAGTATATACATGCATATATATACAGATATATACATATATAGGTATATTTAATGGAAACATTTAGATTTTATACAAAACACACCGCAATCACTATCCTTCCCCCTCCCAAAAATACCCATCCTAGACATCAAATCAGAGCTCATCTTAAAAAAAAGATAACAAAAAAAAAAAAAACAAGAAGAACAACCGCATGGACTAGAAGCAAATCAAATAAATAGTCAATTTCGATGATATTTATATTAACTTATGTATGGGCTGGCACACAAAAAACAAAAAGTAATAAACGACAAATACACGAGTTGATAAATAATTAAAGATAAAAGAGATAACAAATAAATACCAAGCATTTTGCAGAGAAGAGGGGCGCAAACGGAACGACACTTATGTAAATCAAAACGAAGCTAATAAACATAGATACAATGTTAACTAGTTATTTAGGTGAAATATACAAGAAATCACACTCAAAATACATTTAAATCATAGCGCTTAACAAACAAGCACATCCACACACACACACACACAAAATTACTCACTGCACACACACACACACAAAACACAGTTGAACGCGTCAAAATAATGAGCAAAGTGAAAGCCCGTTACATAGCCGAGTTGTAGCAGAGCCGAACGAGCAAACGAATTAACGAATTAACGAATAAAATGGCCGTTTAATATAAACTTTTGTTATTAACAACAACAACAACGACAACCACAAAAATTTGTAAAGCAAATTTGCAGTCAGCATATTGCAAACCAAAAAAAAAGAATACATATATAAAGTTAATGTTCAAACTAACTAATATATAACGAATATTATATAATACAACAAACTTAGACTGTATGTTATTTTCTCAATACAATACCTACCTATAAAAACAATAAAAACAGATTCAATAAAATGAGTTATCCAAAAGGCACGGACATTGTTTGAAACTGGCGCGCAGGGTACTATAACTGGAAATGTAAATAGAACTTGCATGGAGAAAATAGTTAATATTTACTTATCATATTTTTGCGCATTTTTGAATTTGGCGCGCAATGAAACTGTCAATGTGTCAGTGCTGCCCATAATTTGGACACGGTCGCAGCGAATGGCATTTATACCAATTCTCAACATTTTTACTCATAGTGTAAACGGTCACACTGCCCCTTCCCACGCGACCAACAACACAAAAACGTGTGTTTTGGGTACGGCGCGTGTTTTTATATAAAATAAACCAATTTTCAAGCAAAACAACTGCGATAAACAGTTGTATAGTCTAATAAATAGTTGCGCCACACGACTGCCACAATGAGACGTCCCAAGAAGGTGAGCTTCATGTAATATTATTAAAACGCAATTCGACCAAAACTGTGAGGTTATTTTTATACACTAACCAAATGAGAGTATAGGCAAATTTTTAAACACGTTTGCAATAGCCACTAAAATGTATCTGACTTCACTTGCAGTACGAGTCCGGCGAGGCCACACAGTATATCAGTCGCCGGGCAGCGTTGCGCAAGCTGCAGCTGTCCCTCAACGATTTTCGGCGCCTATGCATATTGAAGGGGGTTTATCCCCGCGAGCCGAAACACAGGAGGCGCGCACAGAAGGGCTCCTCGGAGATCAAGATACTGTACCATACCAAGGACATACGCTTTCTGCTGCACGAGCCCATCGTATGGACGCTGCGTGACTATAAGGTATGTCAGCTACGCTGTTCAATATGTTGACATACTCTACCTAAATGCAAACTGTTTACAGATCTTTGCCAAGAAATCGGGTCGTGATCGCGCCATTAAGGACTTTCGCAATCTGAAGCGTCGCCTGGCCATGTTCCCCGAGATCAAACTCGATCACATTGTGAAGGAACGCTATCCGACGTTCATCGATGCGCTCAAGGATCTGGACGATTGCCTGACGCTACTCTTTCTGTTCAGCACGTTTCCATCGCTGCATTTGATACCTCGCGAGCAGTCGAATCTCTGCCGCCGCCTGACGATCGAATTTCTGCACTATGTGATTGCGTCCAAGTCGCTGCGCAAGGTGTTCATTTCGATCAAGGGCTACTATTTCCAGGCAGAGATCAAGGGCCAGAAGGTCACCTGGATAGTGCCACACTATTATCCCTTCAAGCCGCAGTCGCGCCACGAAGTCGACTTCAAAGTCATGTCCATTTTCGTGGAATTCTACACCATTATGTTGGGCTTCACAAATTTCCGTCTGTACCATGGCCTCAACCTGGCCTATCCACCACAGTTCCCCAGTAGCGTGCTGCAGGACAACCCCGAGACGCTTAAGGACGAGTCCAGCTTCGTTTCGGAGCGCATTGCTGCACTGAACTTTGAGCTGTTGCGCACGGACAAGGTGCAGGAGGATGAGGAGGAGCCCGACATTGACATGGAGCTACTGGAACAGGATGGCGACTCCAAGCGCATCATCAAAATGAAACAGGAAGCGCAGGAGGTGTCGCGTCTGCGCACCCTCTTCAAGGGCCTGAAGTTCTTCATCAATCGCGAAGTGCCCCGAGAACCGCTCGTAATCATCATACGCTCGTTTGGCGGCAAAGTATCCTGGGATTCGACCGTCTTCTCGGGCTCCACGTACGATGAGAGTGACGAAACCATAACGCACCAGATCGTGGACAGACCCAGCCTAAGCACTCAGTACATATCGAGGGACTACATACAGCCACAGTGGATCTTCGATTGCGTCAATCAGCGCCAGCTGCTGCCCACCAACAAGTACTTCCTGGGCGAGATGCTGCCGCCCCATCTGTCGCCGTTCGTCGATGCTAAGCGCGACACCTACATACCGCCCGAGGAAAAGGCGCTGCATGATCCCTCTTTGATCGAAACGCATGGTAAGAGTGGAACATTAACTAACCTACATGGCCAAGCTGCTAATCTCACACACTTTTTGCAGATCAAAGCGATGATGAGTCCGAGGAGGAGGCCACAGCGGATCAGGAGGAGGATACCGTCGAACAGGAGCTGCTCGACGAGCAGCTGCAGCGCGCTTATCAACAGGAGACGGCCGAGTACAAAAAGTATGGCGGCACCGACGGTGTCAATGAGGATGAAGAGGACTCTGACGATGACGAGTTCGATGAGGAGGAATTACAAAGCGGAGAAGACGACGAAGATGAAGAAGAAGAGCTCGATGAAAAGTCACGACGTCTGCTAGAAGAGGTGCGCGCCCACAATTCCCATTTATAATTGCGAATTAATTGACCAACTCTCGATTCCCTTGCAGAAACAAAAAATGTCCGTGCAATCGGGCAAAGTGCACAAAGTGAACAAGCGGCAGCTGCACAAGGCCGAGGTGGATGAGCACCGTCTGCAGGCGCGCATGGTCAAGCCGCGTCATCGCAATCTCTTCCGCAAGCTGATACGCGAGAAACAGGCAAAGGAGAAGGAGGAGTGGCTGCTGCGCAAGAAGCGACGCAACATCGAGACCGATGCCAAGGAGGCCAAAAAGACCGCAAAGCGGGAGGCGCGCAAAGCGGCCGCCGCCGCTGCAGCTGCTGCCGCCCAGCTGGGCGCCAAGTAAACGGTTCTAACCCGCGGTATTTCCTAGCACCCGTGTCTTGATCATAGGCTTAGTTTGTACCTAAAACAATAAAAACAAATATATTATACGCCTTCCATTTTTTGTGACTATTACACAATTTTATCCGGGGTCATACCTCGCAAAGGAACATTAACAAAAATGTCCTGTGTGTTACCGAAATATCCTAATGCACCGTCCTTTTAAAATTTACAAGATTTACCTTTTTGAATCCAAATTTGGCCAATTAAAGGGCTATATCGATGTCCTTTGGCCAACAAATAATACATTCTCTGAAAATTTACAACATGAAATAAAAATGACGAATATCCACATAGGACTCCTGGCGAATCCTGTGTCCAACTCGTACCAAATGACCACATTTCAATGAATTTATACAAATTTCAAATAGATGTTAAATGTTTTCTTTTAATTTTTTAAGCATAGATAAATGTTTGAACAGTAAGAACTTGCCATAATCAGTTTTGAATTTTACAATTTTTTAATAGAACACAAAGTGTATAAAAATCAATCAACCATATAAAATTAAATAATATAGTTTAACAACAAAAACAGCAGCCGAAAGCAAATGAAACATTGGTTTTAAAAATATAGTAAAAAATAGGAGAAAATTAGACCTAGAGAATTATATAATGCAGATCGCTGAACACGGACTTGTATAACTTCTAGTTAACTAGCATCTAGGTTATTTGTAGTTAAAGGGGGGTTTTCATTTTGGTGGAGCCGGGGTATATATTTTATTTATAGCTAAAGCCTAGTTTCAGTGGATTGAATATAGAAAAACTGTTTTGAAACTTGTTTTTAGATGTAATTTTAACTAACGCACGCGTCAAACGATTTGTCGCACATCGTATAACCTAAGTATTGTATATGTATATATATTTATATAGTACTCGTATATTGTATATGCCCTGACACAGTCCAAGTCTGTCATAAGTAGTACCTATTACTCTATATATAACATAATATTTTATTTTTCAGTTTTCGTTTTGTATATGTTTTAAACTCTGCTGCAAGAGTCGTATGGTTCGCGTTCAAATAAATCGTTTTCTTTACAAAAAAATGCTAACGGTTTGTAGTTGTTTTTGTTGTTCTTAGGAGCTTATAGGATATAGGGCTTAATCGCTATCGCTGTTTTCGCCGCCCGCCGCACCATCCTCATCATCATCATCGTCGCTCTCCTCCAGTTCGGGCATGGGAAAACGCAAAATAGCCGCAACGCCGGTGAGCTGAGCAAGTTCTGAAAATAAAAAAATCCGTTAGAAATATGTGAGCTTTTTTATTAATTTGTTTTTTTTTAGTAGAGTGTAACATAATTGTATTTGTTTATTGTAAGTTAAATAAGTTTTTTTGTTTTTAACTATTTTCATTTGCACATAAGCGATAAGTATCGATTGAGCAGATCACATAGTTCTTTTCAATGCAGATTTTCTCTATTTTAAGATTGCTTTAAATATAACTAGTTTCTATGTGAAAAATTATATATTGTATGTCAAGAGCCCGTTGAGAAAAACAAATTAATGGCACAATTTATGCATCCGGTCCATAAGAATAAAATAGTTGAAGTAGTTTTACCAGAATTTATCAGTGGTATTCTTGAGTACGTCGCATTTGCGCAGTTCTAGTCCAAGCAGTACGCTAAACCAAGGTCAGTATGCAGTCCCGCCAATTCCGTCAAGTTGGCAGTTTTTTTTTATACCCTGAACCCATTGAAAATGGGTGAAACAGGGTATTATGGTTTTGTTGAAATGTATGTAACAGGTAGAAGGAGGCATCTCCGACC
>SCDY01002111.1:0-17558 GCA_004143825.1 Drosophila micromelanica | reverse complement strand
TATATCCAAAATTTCAAGTCTCTAGCTTCAATAGCGGCGAAAATAATTGCGTTCATACGGACAGACGGACAGCAAGACGGACATTGCACAAAACCAATGTACTCTTTCACTTCGTGAACGAGTATAAAAAATAAATATAGCAGTACAGCTCGAACCCAGGTTTCTCTCAGTTCTTGAAGTTGGTATTCAGTAACCATTGCACTCAGATTTTTGATTATAAAGCTGAAAATATTCTTTTCATTATTTATATAAAAATAATATTTTTAAAAAATTTTTTTATTTATTCTCCCGCTTGGAATGTTTGAAAATTCTGTTGGAGATATTATGAAGCAATTTATAAATGGTTCGGACTAAGTTTTTAGCCAAGTTAAACAAAAATATAAATAAAAATTTAAATTACTTAAATAACTCAAAACGTTTTTAAATTATTATTCTGTTGACAATTTGCCACAAATTATTATTTGCAATTTTTACACTTAAAATCTTCGAATATATATAGAGTATATATAGAGTATTGCGCAGTCGATTGCAATCGACTCGAATATGTATATTTATTTTGCGTTTTAGTATTGCTTTGTTTGTTTTTTTCGGCCTGCTGCATACCCTGCACCTAATTTGTAATCCGGATTTCACTTTTGGCACTCGCTGCATCAATCTCCATCGGCTAAACTGATGCTTTGCAATTTTTTCAATTAATATGCGCCATGAACTGCACTTGGCAACGGAGGTGGCGGAGGCGACGTCACCAGATGCGAAGATTGTCTACAAACAGCGCTCGCGGCTAATAACTTCCGCATAGACACAATCATAATCCGATTATGCGACGTATACCCTCACGTCACGTATGTCTTGTGGATAAGGGCGAACGGGTAGGGGAAGGGCAGGGGCTCGTTTCGGTGGTGGTAGAGCTTGAAATGAATTGTGCTGCTTGAAAATGTTGTTGACTATAAATTGATTAAGCTAACTTTTTTACAACTATAAGCTAGACTGGTATAAACAATGACAGAGTCGGCAATAAGTATACCCTATAGAAAAATATAACGAATTGTTAAACATTAATCAGCGATCGCTTGAAAAATAGAGCTGAAAGTAGTTTCGAATTTGATTAATATATTCTAAATTCGGAAAGTCCCAGAAAATATTTCTAGCTACTTTGACAACTTTTATATATATTTCTACACACTAGTTTCATGAAATTTTCAAAATACTTGGAGAAATGATTTCTCAAATATACGTAATTTAAATTTAAGCTTTTCAATGGTTGAAAATATTACATTTCTTTAACAATACTTATTTATAGAAGTACTTTTAAATACAAATATACATATTTTTTTATTGATAATGCCTAGAAATCCAGGAGACCTCATCTGTTAGCTGATTTATAGAAATCACAAATTTCTCAACACGTTCTGCACGTTGTTCACTTCGTTTATCATTTTATGATATTACAGGGTATTATAATTATGCCATATTGCCTTAAGTAGGCAACTCAATAAAACGAGTTTTAAAGCTTGTGCTTTTTTTGTCTGTTGTCAGGTGAGGCAGAGACTGCTTTATTTTTTATGTTAAGCTAATTTAACTACCAGATAATGGTTTACGCTTTAGTAAGGATTGATTGTCAAATTATACCATACAAAAAGTGTTCATCAATGAAATCTTAAAGTATTTTAAAGATTAAAATTTAGTGCTGCAAATGAAAGCTAGTAAATTGAACAGAAAACAGTTTTTTGAAAACCCTTTATTATTTATTACTCATAAATAGACAATATGCTGCATAACGTTTACATGTCAAGAAGGTGGAAAAAAATTAACAGTTAGCGGCCGCCGCACAGGGTATATTCATTATATCATTTTAATGGAGAACAAAAAGGTTTTCAATGGTGATCATTTTTTCTTTCGCACATTTAAATTTTGGTGCCAATTCATTGGCACACTTGGCCTGTGTGGCAAGTTGTTGTTGTTGTTTGTTGGTTTGTCCGGGGCGAGCACTGGCAAAAGGATTCAAAGTCAAAGGATTCGACTTGTCATAAGTGCCAAAAAAAAATGCTCGCCCGGACAGGCGGCTAAAACTTTGTGCAGAAGGAGTACAGAGTGTTGGATGAAAATATATAATTCTTGGGTTGTTACAACGTGACAATGACGATAACGATAACGATAACTTTGCAAAGAGTGTAAGGGGGAAAATCAATATTTTTGAACTTGACAGTTTTTTGTTGCTGTTGCTGTTGCTGTTGCTCATTGCCGCCTGCGCTCTTTGTAGAACTCGCGTATGAGCTGTCGCAGGTAGCGGGACTCGTGCTGCCGTTCGGCGAGCGTGCGACGCAGCTCCTCGTTGGTCTGGGCCAGTTGCTGCTCCTCGCCAAGCACATGCTCCATTTCCATTTTCTTCTTTTGGCGATAGCGTGTGGCCGCATTTTTGTTCTGCTCCTTTTTTCGTATCTTGCGATCCTCAACGCCTCGCCCGTAGGTGCGTGTCCGCTTTTTCGAGCTGCTGCTTCTGGCCAATGATGTTGACTGCTCCTCGCCGATGGTCGGTGCGGGCGAGCTGCTGCTGCTGCCCAGTGGCAGCCACTCCTCGTCCGCATCCGCAATGCTGCTGCTGTTGCCACAGCTGCTGTCGATGCTGCTGTCGTTGCTGCTGCTGCTGCTGCTGCTGCTGTCGAGGGACGATGAAGCTTGCGATTCGCAATCATCGTTGTTCTGCTGCCACTCGATGGGCAGCTGCAGCTCCTGGGCGCGCATGTTGACAATGTCATCCACAAGTTGAGTTTCCGGCGTGATTTCGCTGTACGGCGCCCAGTTGTTGAAGCTGTACGGGGCAGCAGTGGCAACTGTTGCTGCAGCACTCGTGGCATAGGACAGCTGTCAAGAAGCAGGCATGTTATTTTTTATTTTTCTTAAATTTATTTTCTTATCACGCTTACCACCTTGTGCTCCTGCTTGACAAGCTCCTCCTGCTGCTGCTGCTGCTGCTGCTGCTGCAGATGTTGCTGTTGGTAGGCATCGGATTGTGGCGGCGACTGCGGCGGCGTTAGCTGTTGTAATATCAGAGAGGAGTCGCCCAATTGGAAATCAGCGGCATCTGCAGCGATCTGAACTTTGGTTATGGGCAGCATATCCTGGGGCACCACATCGGAAAAGTCTGTCGACTTGTAATCGATGAGGCACTCTGCAAATACACGGCAAACATAATATCTAATGATTATTTTTGTGATTAGATAATACTTATTATATATTTATATTAATAATGAAATATTTCTAGTATTATACTCCATTTTTTATTAGCACAACCTTTGTAACAAATAAATATAAGTACTGTTATTGTCTCTATCAATTTTAGTATTGCGTTGTAGGAATCCCGGACGGACACGCTAAAATTTAACTGTTCAGAGAACAATTGGAACATATTGGAACGATCCTCGATCAATATGACAGCTGCTAAATTAAAAAAACACAAATTACGAGCTTCGAGAACTAGTGAAATACAAAAGACAATTTGTAGAATTCTGCAATGGATAAGTATATAATGCCTCCAAAAAGTATGGTATATAGCATACTTTCTTTCACTGTCCACGATGTTCTGAGAAACGTAATCAACCAGCTGCTCAAATTGGAGTTTTAACGCCCACAAAATTAGAATATGTCTGTAAGTTTTCCAGTCCCAAAATAAATTTTGAAATATACATTTTAAAAATATTTATCTAGTTAAGATAGGCCAAAACTTAACTATGTGGTTTACTTCTTAATTTTATTTGATTTTGATCTAAATTAATTTAAAATGTTGAATTTAGAAAATCTGATGCATTGCAAAACAGGTTTCCAAAAAAATAACCAATTAGCAAGATCTAATCTATATAAAAAATAATTGCAAGTAAGCACTGTAATGAGTTTAGATCATAAAAAGCATTCGAGTAAGATATAAATATACCGAAATTCCAATTTTGATATGTTCTTATATTGAAGAACAACTGAATTTCCCTTGTGATATCTCCGATAGCAGTATCGAACAAAAACTGCGTCGTAATATTTTTATAAACGCTCAATTCAGAATCATTTCCATTTGACGACGTGAAGGACACCGGGATTGGATTGGACCATTTGGAGCTGGGGCGTCTCGTAAATATTTGCATATTGATTGTGGCATATTTTCAGATGTTGCTGTTGCTGTTTGTTGTTGTTGTTGTTGTTATTGCTTTCAATTCTTTTATTGATTCTCACTTGAAGAGAGACGTCAAATATTGAAATTAGTTCGCTGGCAACTGTAAACGATTTGATTATTTGTCTTGTTCGCCAGACTTTCATTTCAATTGAGCACCAAAGGTTATCATCGGCAACAGTTGCCAAGTGCAGTGAAGTGGGATCGACCCATATATGTGCTATATAGTTAGTTATATATACACACATTTCGTGTGGGAGATATCGAACTGAATTCAAAATTGACCTTCGCCGGCGCACCTGTTGAAAACGGCTAAACACAACAACAACAACAACAACAGCAGCTGACACCTTGGGGCTGGGTCGCATTCTCCATGGAGACACTTGGGGTTTATTCAATTAACATAACTCGTTCCAAAACAGAGCAACTGCAAATTGCATTACAAATCCATTTACATAAAAATCTAGTTTTCTCTTTTTAATAAAATGTTTTCAACTCACTGCACCTACATTATATATATATATATATATATATATATATATATATATATATATATATTCATATATAGGGCGTGCCTACAAAATAATATTCATTTCCATGTAAAGTTTCTATATAGTATAAATATTAATCTAATATAGAAACAGCAATGGAAAGTTTTCCATGCTACTTTGTTGCAAATGAAACATTTATGTAAATCAGTTCAGGGCACAATTAATAATTTTAATTAAATAACTGTCAGTTGCCAGTGGGCAAAACAGAAAACCTTTTTAAAATGTAGTTTCTATTTAGATAGATTCTTTCAGTCATCTAGTTGTCAAGCTGCAGTTGAATGACCTATTCACGTGTTTCTTAAGTCAATATTCAGTTAGTAATAAAATTCAAGGTTGGGTTGGAAAACATGGGCAATAGATCTTCAAAAGAAATCATTTATAAATTTCATATTCTACATAAATGTATATATATATAAAAGCATATATTTTATTTGGGTTTTTTACGATTTAGGGTTTGAACTTCCTGCTTATATGTTAATATGTGTAGCAAATTTTTAATTTTGGGCATTTCCTCAAACTTTTGTAGAATTTTTTTTTTCTCAGAAATTAAATTATAAATTATTATATTAATTTCTATAAGGAAGTTAAGCTAAAGCTGTAAAACTGACTAAAGTATAGAAATATACACTTTGATCGGTTTAAATCGTGTCCTACATCTGGTCTGCAAACTACGCAATTTGCAGTTGCAACGAGAACTGGGTTCAAATCAAAGATTAATGCAAATAAAGTTGCCTCTGCGAACAACAAATGGAATGGAACAGCAGAAATAAAGCAATGCAAATTCGCACAATCGTTCGCCATATACATATATAAATATATATGTATTTGAAAAGTAATTTATTAACTATAAATGGGGGCATGATTAAAAATAACCTTGGCGTTAGGAACATAGACGCAAATGCTTATAGAAAAAAAACTGAGCTCAGCTCAGCAGTTTGCCTAGAAAAGATAAAGGTCTAAAATTTCCCGTTTAGTAATGGGTAAATTAGCTATACGAAAGTGTCAACAAATTTATAGTTTAACATTTGGCATTTTATAAGTAGTGTCTGCTCTAAAAGTGTGTCATGGGGTCAAGGTCATAGAAAGCCCATAAAATTGTGAACTTTGGTTATCTCTTGAACTCTCTTGAGAACAGCTAGCTTTATCAGCTGGCTAGACTCTTTTTAATTTTAAATACAGACATGCACACGTATCTGTATATAAAAATATATATATGTGTATATAAATAAAGCATTTTTTTCAAATATTTGGAAAGGGCACGTCTGTTGAGCATTGTGTACAGGTTATAAAATGCAAATGAAATTTATAAATACCGCACAGAAAGCGAGGCAATCGCTGCAAATGGAAAACAATAAACAATAATAAAAAGAAGTACAAGTATATATACATATATACACATATATATATATGATAAACCCGCTTGACCGGAAAGTCATCTTCAGCAACTGTCCAGACTTTACACACAGCCTCAAAAACACACACACACACACATTGGGACAAAAACAAACAGTTGAGTAAGAGAAAGAGATGGGTGCGTTTATCAAAAATTTATATATCACATATATTGAATCTCATAGTTAATCTTAGAGAAATTTGGTATCTGAATTTGTACTTTAAATTAGCATTAAATTATTAAGTCGTGAAATTTATATATTGTATATTTAAAAATTTATAAGAAATAATAATAACTCATTAATGATCAATAATTACTTCCTTCTACTTTCAGTTGCCTTTGGCCTGGAAATAAACATGAGCTACAGATCTCAACAGGTAGGTTCACATAATTGAAACCTTTCTAAAATATTTGTATATGAATAAACATAACTGTTTTAAATGACTATGTTCATGTATTCGTTGTCTGTAGCCATGTGAATGAGAATTTTAATTCAGATAGAGCTTTTTATCGCATTTGAAATTTTTAATCAATTTATATTCTAATCAGGTACGTAACACAGCATATCAAGTAAGCACGCTTACGTAAAATATAGAAACTGATTTAACTAGTTCCTTGGCAAATATGATTGTACTAATTTTAACTGTAAGATCTAACCTAACCTATAAAATTCAAATTTTCTATTATATATTATGTTATACTAGAAAATTCGATATCTTTATTTAATTACAATTAGTTCATATTTCATTTATTTATGTAGGTTCTAATTCAAATAGGGAGTATTGAGTAATGAAATATGAAGACTACCTCTTAAAATTGATTCTTAAAAAAACATTAATTTTTAAGAAAAAAAAAACAGAAACAACAACATATATATTTCTGAAAACTTATTCGAGTCCAAGGCTTTGGATGTAGGAATAATAATAATTAGTATAGTATTAGTAATAGTATTAAATATAACATATAGTTAATAATCGACTGTCTAGATTAGGATTTGAACCCTTACAATTTAAAGGTGGAAGTATTTTCATTTGAATGTAAAAGATCTCGAACAGACTATGACATGCCACATCAGAATCTGCATCACATTTACAAATCATAATCCAGTGTTCAAGGTCTCGTGGTCGTAAACATAAACATGCACATAATAGAATGTCAGATATAAACTGAATGAATACATAATATATTATTAAAATGTAATTGTTGACGGGTAATACTAACCGTAGGCTTGTTGCATAAATATATAGCTGCTCATAGTTGCGGCAGCAGCGACTCAGATTCAAAAAAAAAAAAAAAAAAGATGCACTCGAATTACAATGAAAAATGTGGCAAGACAAAAGGCAAAAAAGAAAACGTGGAAGAAGTGGGCTTTAAAAAACTAATCAACTAAATGTTAAGTGTAAATAAACGCGCTGATGTAGCGCAGAGAAAAACCTTAAAATAGAATTCAAAACAATCTAAAATAAAACTAACTATTTACTAGTTTAACTAGATGCGCGTTAAAAAAATAATAATATCTTTAAACTTATTTGCAAACAGAAAAACAAACAGGCAAAAGAAACCTGCTGAATAAAGAGTACAAAAATAAGACAATAATAAATGAGAGAAAAAAAATCACAGCGAATTTTGAACGGGTATCAAAAATGAAGTTGGCTCAAAGCAAACGAATTGGCCAGGTAAATAACAGGCAATAAGCGAAAGGTGTGAGGCGGATACACACGCACACACACACACACACGCACTTTGAGTATGTTGAAAACAAGGGGGGGAGGCGGGTGATATGTATGGACTTTTGTTTCTGGTCAACTGCTGCCGCAATAACTTTGTGGGCGTGGCAGCTGTAGAGCAGTAAAATTGTTGACTTTTTTGTTGTTGAATTGGATGTGTTGTAAATGTTGTTGTTGCTGTTGTTGATTTTCTTGTCCGGCCGTTTAACGTCGCTTCACCAACTTTTGCGAATTGATCACAATTTCACGGTTCCACATGTAACGGTATCCACAGTGTGGTATCATGCTCACAAAGTCCTTGGCGCTCACAATTGAATGTTGCAACCCTAGCCCCAGCCTACAAAAGGGCTTAAAAGCAGCACGGATGGCAGAAGGAAACAGTTGATAGCAGAAAAAAAAATAGAGGCGTGTTTGCCGCAACAGAGATCAGCTACATAAAGTTGGCCGTAAATGGAAACACCTCAAACGCACGCGTTTCGTTTTGTTTGGCGCCGTTGCGAATCGCGTGTTTCACAGGACACCTCGAAAATTCGCCAATAATTCAAAATCCAATTTGTTTCAATTAAAATTCCACGTTAGTTTCCGTTTCGCCTTCTGTTTTGTTATTTTATTTGTCTTCTGTTTTTTTTTTTTGCGCGTTTTAAAAACGCCAAGACGTGCGTCTTGTTGTTGTCTTATTTCTGTTATTGTCTTGTTTTATTTTATTCGCTTGAAAGCAGTTTCTTTGTTTGTTGTTGTTATTATCTGTTGTTGTTGTTGTAACTGTAACCGAAAGCCGTGCTTTTAACCGAGCGCACGCGTCAGAGTAACAATTTGTACTGAGCATTTTGCGCGGAGCACACACGGTTTTTGCCCTGGCCAAGCTATCAAAATACAGATCGAGAGCGGAAGCAACAGAGAGCGAGCTGGACAGAGAGAAAGAGAGAGAGCTCGTTTTATGTATGTGCGTGTGTGTGTGAGTGTTGGCGGGAGACAACGGCCCTGCAATAAGATCAATCTGCGGTCTCGTTGGCTCTCAATCGACAGCCGAACGCAAAAAAAAAAAATAAGTAAATAACGACTTGACACAGTGGGCTAAAGTTAAAATTTACTGTGCAAGCAACACAATTAGGAAAATCAAATTGCCAACGATTCGAAAAATATGAAACCAAATACATAACAACTTAAGCAAAAGATACATTTTAAAAAATTAAATATCTATTATGACTTAATTTAAGATTAAACTTTTTTGTGACTAAAATGTTAAACTGAATTTATTGGAGTTTGGTCAACATGCACATCAACACTTTTTTTATTTAAATATATTTTTAGAGAAATTAAATTAAAAAAAATACACATACATGCATTTGAATTTTTCATTTCAGATTATTGTTTATCTAGCAAGCATTCACTGTAAAATGTGTTCAGATTTTTGATTGATTATGCAGCTAAAATTTCCTGTTAAATCTCACGAGAACCAGTTCGTTTTCTGGCACTTACTGCAAGGTTCAAGATCTTTGGCCACTGTGCTTATTGAATATTCGTTCCGCTGCACCTTATCAATAACGTTTTTTTTATTAATATATACGCAAAAAAAAGCATGGCAACCCAACAGGTCTCAGTGCAAATCCCAATACCCCCGAGGGACTGTTGATAGGCGCTCAAAATTATTAGCCCCAGATTCCAACTTGTTTATGACAAATAAAATCGGCCAGACAACATGAGACCCCAGTGCAACAAGGTTACGTTCAATGAACCCGAGTGAAAACACAATGCATTTTAAAAATGCAAAAACGATGGCAAATGCAAGCATGTAATCGATATCAAGAAAAGTGATCAATAGATCATATAATAATAAGAAAAATAATACATCAGTTCAATATGACTTTTTGCTATAATTCTATACACATCCTCTCATGATAAGCTGAGCATGTGACAAGGCGTAAGCAGAAAATCAACAGCATAATAATAATAATAAAAAAAAAGTCAACAGAGTTCAATGACAGCGCCCTATTTAAAGCTCTGCCTGTCTCTATCTCTTTCTTGAGCTCTCTATCTCTTTCATTTCAGGCAGATGCAAGAGCCTGTCATAATGCCAGACCAAGCCCCAAAATTTGTCAGCGCCGTTCTTGATGCAAAAATGGGGGGCACGTCCCACGTACAAGAGTTTAAAATTAAAACAAAGAAATTATAAACATAAATTTCCTGTTGAAGCTCACAAAAAAAGAAGACAATTATTATCATAATAATAATTTATGCTAAAAAATTCAAGCAAAAATTTTCCATACGCAAATGAACATCACAAATAAAAAAGCAGCTGGTTAATTAAACTGTCAGCTGATTAATCCTTGAACCCGCATGCAGCTTTTAATTGTTGCACAGGGTATTAAAAGTGGTTTCAACAGTGTCAAATTTCTGGTTTACTTTTCAAACCAAATTGCGAGTTCAGAGAACTGAAAGTCAAGTGTTTTTAGTTTTAAAATTGTTTAGGAAGAATTGAATGAAAATAGTTAAAAACAAGCCAAAAATCAGAAATACCAACACCCAAAACCTATTTGTTTTTTGCCGTGTTGGCCAAACGAGCGCCGCTGGCCACGTTTATAGTGAATTATAATGACGTTGCAAATAATGCGAAAAAAAACAACAACAATAAAACCGGTTTCTTCATGTTGACAATCAGCTAGCCAATAAAACCTGTCAACTATTTACAAATTGTTTGGAAATTTTCTAAAAAAAATTCCATTCGGCAATATATAAACAATATTGCTTTTATATAAAACATATCCAAATATAAAAACTTGGTAAATGAAAACCCTATGAAAAAAAATTATTCTTAGCTGATTTAAAATTTTTTTAAACATTTTATAGTAAAAGCAACAATTTTTATATTATCTGTTAACTTCCTACAAAAATTAAATAAATTTCAATATATTTATATAAATACATAAAAAAAAAACAGCTAAGAGAAATCTAAGCGCCATTCAGCTTTAAGGCTAAATGAAACAAGTTTAACACAACATTGGTAATGTATTCCGTTTTTAAGAGTTCGTTTAAAATACTTCAAACTCAAACAACAATCGTTTAAAGTCGCCCAACAAGCTATTTGTCTACATTTTTCAGACGTTCAAAGTTCAAATGCGTTATATTTATAAATTAATGAATGGACATTTTTTCTAAAGCATACGCGTAAATTGTTTACTATAAGCAAAGAAAGAATTTACAAAAAGAAAAAAAATTAAACTAGCTAGTAATTTGTTAAAATGAAATATAATTAATTTTAATCTATGTTTTACTAATATAACATATATAACAAGAAAACTGGATCTATAACTTACATAAATATTTCGTAGAAACCACAAACACTTTTATCAATATTTAAAAATTTATCGTTGGACTTGTGTAATAGTCAATAATTATACTTGATGAGTGTGATTATTTCTTTAGAATAAACAGCAAAATTTGGTAGTTTCAGTTAAGAAATAAGGTTGTGATTAATTCTTTTATAAATGTCATATTTGGGCCAAAAAAAAAAAAAAAAATTTAAAATATAAAGAAAACTAACCAACATTTAGAAAGGAACATTTGAAAACGGAAATCATTTATACCTATGTAAGTTTATCATTTAATTTTAAGTCTCTTTAAAGCTGTCACTAAATAATATTGGCTTTTATCGAATAGGAATTTCGCTAAACATATAAAATATTGCCTTAGAAATTAACTTTATAAAGTACAAAAACTATACAAAGTTCGAACTTTTGAAGTTTCTCTTAAACATACTAAATTGATTTCATGATGTTAGGAGCTAAGCTTAGGTCTTTTAACTTGCCTTCATCAATCATGTCTAGAAACTCTACGACAAAATCCTCGTCGCTGAGCAAGCAGCCAGTTCCCTTCAGATTATCCTCCTCATCGCCCGTGGGCGCAATACCTAAAAGATCTAAAAGAGAAAAAGCATTAGCAAAAGATAACTATATATCTTGAGAATGAACAATCACTGACCATTTGCAAAGTCACCGTCACGTATTAAGTAGGCTATTGGATGGTCAAGTTCAAAGAGCTCGTTGGCCACAACCGACGGCGGCGAGGCTGGCTCCATTTTCATATCCCAGTATAGATCTCGGGGCAGTTGTAAACTCTCCATTGTCGATGTTTGTTTGTGTTTCATGTATGGAATCAGAATCGAATTTTGATATGATATATGCTGAATATATTGAAGACGGTGCGAAGAATGTGATGAACGCTAATTGCTGTTGTTGTGGTTGTTGTTGTGAGAACGCCATGGTGGCACTGCAATAGGAAAAAACAAACCAAAAATATTTGTCATTATCAAAGATTACATGGCACTATTTAGCTGATCTGCAGTGTATGGCGCGCTTTTGATTTCCAAAGCAAGAAATTCGACGATTCATCCGAAACTGCAGCTAGACATAAACAACACATCAAATTACATGTTCAAATGTCTAGCTGATAAGCCCCCATTACAAAAAGGGCGCAACCCCAACCCAAGTGGTAAATTGTACCCCTTGCAAACAGATTAAAAACAGGGTATAAGAGGTTAAACGTATGCAAATTTATATAACAGGCAATAGGAGGAATATCCGTCCCTATCAAAATTATAAATGTTTTCCTAGCATTATAATAGATGTGTATCGATTATCGATAAATATCGATACTAATAAAGAATAGTATATAATATTGACTCCAAATAAGATAATTGCTTAGAGTAGTGCTATTAAAATTCAAAAATCAATTTTTCATTTTATATTTCCTTTTAACTTAAATTATTTATAGTAAAAAAAGCTACCCATTAAAACTTAAAATTAATAATGAATTTACTAACAGGGAATCTGATAGTCGGGCACTCCCCCGACTGTAGCGCTCTGTTTTCGCATTTGCTTTGCACTTGAAATTAAGACACACACACAAACACAAAACATATCTTATCAACAAATAGCTGGCAGCTATGCGCACTGGCAGCGCAGTCGACGTCAGTGTCGCCCCTTTTCCAAAGAGTGCAAAAGTGAGACAGATAGCGTATGTAAATAAAAATGACTCAAGCGCTGTTGCACGTGTTGTAGCATGCGGCAATGGGCAGCAAATGCCCCATATGTTTACGCAATTCGGCCGTTGATTGCATCAGCCAATTGCACGGCTCCAGTTGCATGTTGCATGCCACAAGCCGCAATTGGCAAACATTTCTGCCACGTTGCCATGAATCGGCAAAACCAGCAATTCACGGACACATGTGTAACTGTTTACAGGCAAAACAAATCCGCAATTGCTGTGCATGTGTGTGTATCTGCCAGCTTTTGTCTATGTGTGCGTGTGCGCCATTGCGAAATTTGTGCAGCCCATTTTTTGTTAGTATTATTAACGCTTGTACTTACAATTTTGTTGTTAACATTTTGATAGCTTTGTGTGTTTTGGGCACGGTTCGTGCTTGTTGTTGTGTTTGCGCGCAAACTATAGAGCCATTTTTATGTCCATATAAATGCAAAATACACGAGCGAAAATATTGCGACCTTTTTGCGTTTCATTTGGAACAATAATGAACTGATGTTCAATCATTGCAGAGCCAGTTGAAGTTCCGTGGTTCCAGTGAACGAGATGTTAATATTACTGACTCATTTTAACATTTGCGTGTCTGCTTTTGTTATTAATTATTATAATTCATTTTAAACCATCATTATTATTATAAACGATTATTTATTCATCTTAAAGTTTTATAGATTTCAATTAATTTGCACTCATCAAGTGGTTACTCATTTGGTACTGCTACAGAATTATGCGAAATATTTTACGCAGCTGGAAAAAGATTTCTTGTAAAAAACTACATAAGTTTAGCAAAAATCCAGAAGACCTTGCAGTTTCTTTTCGTTTTTAATCAATTACCCAATTAACATAGTTTAAAATAAGTTAATGCACACTTTAGAAATAACGATAACGATAGCTAATTTGTTTTCGTTTTTAGGTGTGCCAATCAGCTTTTGTCGTGCTGCTGACGTGCGTATTAGACGTGCACGCAGTTTGGCATTTTTTAGTACATTTTACTGTTTTGTAGTCGCAAAAGGCAAATTAATTAATATGTGTGCTTAATTTACATTTAAAATTACGTGAAAACGCACGCTTGCGCGCTACAACTCGTGTGTGCGCCGTATACGTGAATTGAACGACTGGAGTTAAAGACGCGCCCCCTGAGTGTGTTGGTGTGAGTGTGTGTGCGATGTAATAACAGAAATTGTCTTAAAGCAGAGGTCAAAAGTGCACGCAGGCGGAAAAGGGGGCAAAGCAAATGGTCAACAAACGTAGGCTATGACGTAAATTGAACACTGGTTGCCTATTGGCCGCGTCCAATTGGTCGTATTATAGAATCGGGACTCTGGCAATTTGTTTTTGTTATGCATAGCGTTCATATATATTTATGTGGACCTAAGTGTGTGTGTGTGTGTATATATGTTCAGGCGCAGCCTACGCTAACTTCACGTCGCTGCCAATGTTGTTGCTTCTGCTGCTGCTTCTTCTTTGCCGTTGACCAGTCAGCGCTAGCGCCAGCAAAATTCCTATGCTGATAAGGCGTGTGTGTGTGCACAAGAGAGCAATAGTAACAAAAAGAGAGCAAGAACGCGGATGCGAGAGAGTAGCAGAGAGCGCTAGCGTCAGCTGTTTTATGTTTTGATTGTGTGTGGAGGGCCATTTATAATCTGAGTTCTTGAGTTGCCGCGAGCTTCGCAGCGAAACCGATCGACAGTACCGTTTCTGCAATTGAAAACTCATCAACGGCTGTGTCGCTGCCGCGTCCCAAACAAAAGCAAACAGTTCTTATTATCAGCGCCAAACTAAACTGACGACGTCGCATTTTAAATTGTTGCGCTCTGTACATGTGCAAGCGTGTGAGTATTAGTGTATGCGTGTGTGTTTGTGTGTGTGTTAATTGTGACGCGTAAAAAGCGGGGCGTGTTTGCCATTAGAATCGAGAAGAGAGCGAGAGTGTGAGCAAAAACACAACAGCAAAGGCAAGAAGTGCATTGGCGCTAAAATAAATACAAAAACAAAACGTTTTGAATAATTAAAAGAAAACGCAATAGATGTGATTACAATTAAAGAGAAACAAATTTGTGTTAATCAACAGATATCAACAAAATATTAGAAAACACATATTTAAATAAAAGTGCAAATTGACGAAAAACAATACAAAACAGAATCCAAAACAACAAATTTAATTTTTGTCATAAATAAAGCAGTGCTAATTAATGTTTTTTAAACGCTAAATAAAGTTTACCTTAGCGCTGTAAATTTGTGTAGAGAAAAAAGAAATATTTCTATAAATATATTACGGGTTAATTTTAAAAATATAATATAATATATAAATATATATAACAAAAAATATATATTTAAAATAAACATAAAATAAAATTAAATAAATAAGCCAAAGTGAAAATTAATTAATTAACTATAGTAAACAATAAAAAATAAAACGTGCAAACCTAATTAATTAAAATTTTGCAGAGTGCAAAACTTTTTGCAAGCGCACAATGAGTGGCAATAGAAAACACGAGCTGAAAGAAACGTAAGCTCAAGCCAAATATTTGCACCTGGTCACACTACAAAAACAAGAAACACAATAACAACAAACAAGTAACAACAAAAAAAATGATGTTGAACAAATACGAAAGTTATCAACGCACAAACAACATGTTCCCACACCACCAACAACAACAGCAACAGCAGCAGCAACCGCTGCAGCAACAGCAGCAACAACAACAGCAACAACATCATCATCATCATCATCAGCTCTCCCACTCGCACTCGCAGCCGCAGCTGCAGTCGCTGCATACGCTCCACTACGTTGGCAGCGCTGCCGACAGCACATCGGCAGAATTGGCCGCTGCGATGCTGGCGGCAACGAAAGCCGAACGGGAATCGATACATTCGGGTCAGTTTATGGTATCGCACTTTGAGGCGGAGGAGGCGCAGGACGACCTCGAGGATGATGATGGCGAGGTGAAAATGCTGGATCCCGAGGATCCCAGCCTGGACAAGTCCGGCCTCGAGGAGGCCAACACCTGTCGCGACGTTCAGCTGTACGTGCCACAGAAAGTGGTGCATTTTCCGCGCATGGATCTGGACCGCGAGTGCGACGAGAACAGCATGGGCATGGTCACCTCCCACCTGGAGATCGAGACTTCGCTGACCAAGCTGTTCAAGTGCATGAATCTGGCCTACAGGTGAGTACGCGCTATAACGCAAAAACCATAACGAAAAACATAAAAAAATACCACGCAAATTGAGCGTGATTTTTTTTTTATTTCTTTGTTTTGACATTAATCTGGGCCTGGTCGAAAAGACGTGTCCGCATAATCGCCGCACATGTTGCGGCGACGCCGGCAGCGACGCCGCTGCTCGGGTTACCTGGGCGAAACTTTGCTTTAAGCACTGTCTTCTATTTCTGCAAACGTTTGCAAATGCAACCAAGAAATAATAAAAAAAAAACAACATTTAAATTGAAAATATGAAATATCAATGCAGGCGAAATAAAGTTCACGATAGAATATCAACGAATTTTGTGTACTCTACAAAGCAAATATTAGGCATTATTTAAAAAAAACAACTTGGTCCAAAAATGTATACCAGAAACTACTATATAAAACCTGTATAAAAAAAAATATTAATTTAATATAGAGTATATAAATTTATATTTATTTATTTTGAACATATTCCTTGTATTCTTAATAAGTACTCTCAGCTGAATTTGCAATAACTGGCCAGATATTTGATATTTTTGATAACCCAATTGCGCTATTTAAGGAATGTTTACAGTAAACGAAATTTGGCAATAAATTTGTGTAATACAAAATGTTTACTCAACTTACACGTTTGTTACATACACAATTACAGAAACAGCGCAAAAAAGAAACGAAAAATCAGAATTTCATGGAAGCGTAAATGCGATAAAAACAGATCATAGTATATAGTAAATATTATATATATATTCCTGTAAGGCACGTAGCCCGAGTTCTGCGCTTTATTTTCTCTTCTTTTGTTATTATTTTGAGATTTTTTTTTCAAACAAAAGTTTTTACAAAGTCAGCAATTTGTTTATAATGGCGTATTTACTTTTAGTAGGTAGAAGAATACTCTATTTTATATTACCGATTATTGAGAAAACGAAACAAAAATAGTTTTCTAAAACTATTAAATAAAACTCTAATTTTTCATCTGGTTTTCACAGTTTAATATAGTATTATACATTATAAAACATTTAACAATAATGATCGAACTTTCCATTTTACTTAAAATATTTTTTAAATTTTGTAATTTTATTTTGAAATCTTCATAAATGACATATTTAATATACCACGTACCGTAAGAGCATAGTTATCATATTATATATAATGAAATTATATATGTATGCTTGTATATATAAATTGGACTTTATGCCCCATCTCTAATTCGCTTTGAACACGTACACTAGTTATTGTTTTTTATTTTGGCCCTCTTTCGCCAGCCGCGATATCATAATGCTAGAGTTCACAATTTCGGGTTCATTCAAGCTTTTAGTCATCGAAGATCGTATATTGCGTATTTTATATACACGTATATATATATATACTTTTTATTTTTTGTGACGATCTATTTTTAACGTCATGTCGCGCTTTTTATTATACCCTGAACCCATTGAAAATGGGTGAAACAGGGTATTATGGTTTTGTTGAAATGTATGTAACAGGTAGAAGGAGGCATCTCCGACCCCA
>SCDY01002110.1:0-45425 GCA_004143825.1 Drosophila micromelanica | reverse complement strand
AATCGACGCGTTCATACAGACAGACAGACAGACGGACAGACAGACGGACATGGCTTAATCGACTCGGCTAGTGATCCTGATCAAGAATATATATACTTTCTGGGGTCGCAGATGCCTCTTTCTGCCTGTTACATACATTTGCACAAAACCATTATACCCTTTTTTACCCATTTTCAATGGGTTCAGGGTATAAAAAATCTTCACATGCTTGATAAAAAAGAATACAAATGAATAATATCTTTTTTAAAAATGTTGCAAGAAAATCACAAAACCTGGTGATAATACATAATATTCAAGAAGCAAATGTACAAAAAATTTACAAACATTTGCGTCTTGAGATTCTAAATTTTTCCAACTGGGTTGAAATACCCTTAAATATTTAATTGATCTGTTGTAAGCCTTGATATTATTTTATTTTATTTTCGCGTGGCTAATGTTTTTCTTTTACGGTGATTTAGTCGAAATGCTTGTCATATGGCAAAGAAGCTGAATCCATAGAAGTAGGAGAAATAGATAAAGAAGAAGATGTATAGTTTAGCTGCAAATCCTGCCAACAAATGGCTGTAATTGCCGCTGAAACCATGGCCAAGACACAGTTTTCTTAGCAGCCTTGGCTTCAAATTGATGGGCTTTATGGGCCACAATGTCATTTTTGGTTTAACAGCTAAGCCACTGGGGCTGGCTGAACATTACGTAAACACTTCAGAATGGAAGCCAAGTCGAGTCGAAAGTCCTTGAAAAAGCAAACCAGTGACAAACTCTGCGATGTGTGTAAGTGTGTAAGTGTGTGTGTGTGTGTTTGTCTGATGATAAAAGCGCAATTTAATTAACTGAACGCGAACGATGCGCGGCTTCAGATCAAGATACAAAACACAAATACAGATACAGATACAGATACACACTGCGCACTTTGTAATGCCTTTTGTCTTTTGCCTCGTTCGATTTTGGGTTTATAGCATATACATATATATATACATTCTATATATATATATATTCTATATATACATTTTATACACAGATATATGTATTCATATATTATGTGTGCCGCCTTGTAAATATTTGCCGGCAGCTGTCATTTTGATAATGGAGTTTCAAATGTTTGCTATTCATGCTCATAAACACATGTTGGTAAGCCCCTATGCGGAGGCCCTAAAGCTGCCACCCTACCCCAACCCTCGCCCTGCATATGCCATGCCCATGTTTATACCAGGCTCCCTGGCTCCACTAGGCAAATGTGCTTGCATACGATGAGAGTAGCTAAACCAAACCACCCACATACACAGATTCCCTCTAACACACTCAAACACTTCCTCGTCTGTTGCTGCCTTTGAAATATGCAAACGAGCAACGCCTCGTCTTCGACTTCGATTTAATTGCATTTTAAAAGCGCACGTCGCATGCCACAAAACTTCTTTCGCTCACCAATTTTCTACTAATAACCATCTGCGCACGTTTTTTATTTTAATTAAATGCAAAGTTGAACTCATTATTTCTGTAAGAAAAAAGAAAATATCATATAAAATGCCTGCGAGTTCGGAAAAATATATTTTTAGCAATAGGCTTTGACTGGACTATGAAACTTGTGTAAATGCTTCTTTCAATGTCCATTAATAAAATGAATACGTTTTTTTTTTTGTAAACTGAGTATAAGAATAGAATAGGTTATAATATCAAACTCAATTTGAGAATATTTTAGTAAAGATTTATTAGTTCTAACTATATAAACAATATACAATTGTATAAGTTAATTTTAATTAAATATTTATTTTAATATTTTTGTCAGTACCAATAGCACACACTAAAGATAAATTGTATAAAATATATTTTAAATTTTTCAATAAACATCTTTATTTTGTTTGGTTTTTAAGTTACAATAAAAAAAAATTTTTTTTATTAAATATTTATATATTTTTATCCAGTAATAAACATAATAAATTTGGCTGTGCATTTCCACAAACTTGATTCTAATCGATTATTAATTCATAGCGTTTAAATCGCATAAGCAATCAAGAGACATTTTAATTTTTTGCACATTGGGCAAAACGGATTATTCTGATTCCGGTTTTGTAACATTTTATTTGAATTATAGATATTTAATTTAAACAGAGAAACAAAACAAAAATCAATGACTGTATTTATGGTTCTTTTTAGATGTGCTCAACACTTATGAGCTTTCTGCTGTATAAAATAAATATTTTCTTTATTTTTCATTACAATTTTAAGTACTCAATCGAGGAAATCGAACAACTAAATAAATACATTTTGGGGAAACTGCGATAATCACAAAATGACAAATGAAAGAGGGCAATAATCGGAGTCCCAAGAAAGGCCATGCCAAAAAAGAGGCACAAATAAAAATGAAGAAGAAATAAAAAGCAACAGAATGAAGAAAAGTAAAACAACTCCCAAGCGCATTAATTAAAAGACGCAGACAAAGCGAGTCGCAGATTAATTGGCGTCAATGAGCACCAGACAACGGAGAGAGCAGAAACAGTGTGTGTGTGAGAGAGAGGTAGCTAAAGATAAGACGAGCAAATGACAAGGACGAAAAGTGATTAAGTAGAGAGCGTCAATGAAACAGGAGGAGGAGGCGCGCATATCAACGGATATCAGCTAAAATGAGTAATGAACTCGAGCCTGAAGCAAGGAGTAGCACTTTTTTCCTCGTTTATTTTTAGTGCACAGGACAATAAGAAACTAGGCCTGCCTGCCTGCGTGTGTGCATGTGTATGTGTGTGCGTAGGGATTGCGCGCCGTGTTTTACAGTTTTTCTGCCTCTCTTTGGCTTTTTTAAATTCCCCGAACGCGCCGCAAGTCAATGAACTTCTGCAGTTCAGTTCGCGCGTGTGTGCTTGTGTGTGTGTGTGTGTGTGCGAATGTGCGTGTGTTGTGAGTGTGGTGAATATATGCAAATTATACGCCATCCGAAAACTTGTCTTTGGGCAGCAGGGGGCGGTGCGAGCTGCCCAGGCAACGCCAACTTGGCTGTTATAATTTTGCCGTTTGCTGTTTTTTTCCGCTCATTTAAAATTCAACAACTGCGGCTGCTGCCATTTTTGCCACACAGAAATCGTGGGAGTCAGCGCAGGGGAGTGTGAGGAGGAGTGCGTGGTAAAGAGAGAGAGAGGGAGGGAGGGAGAGAGAGCTAGTGCTATTGACACGCTCGCACTTTTTGAATGGGAATAAGCCTCGTTTATGTTACGTCTGTTGCTTGCTCCACTACAAGCAAAAAGTCGCAGCACACTATGCGCCTATTCCCGACACCCTGCATGCCCCTTTGCATTCTGGCAACAAAAACAACAACAACTACAACAACAACAGCAGCAGCAGCAACTACAGAGGCCACCGAAGGCGACAACAAATAAGCGCCACATTTTCTGTAGCCACCAGCTTTAGCATTCGTCTGACTCTATCCATTTCCCTGTGCCACGCCCCTATGCCCACATTTTTTATTTTAATTAAACTTGAAGCTGTTTTTTTCTGCCTCCTTTTATTTCTTAACATATATTTGTTTCGACATTTGTTTTGTCGGCTTTTTTCCATTCAGCTTTATAATTGTGTTGAAAGTTTTTCTAGAGCTGCAAATGAACATGCAAAAAAGAATTGAGTTTAGAACGAGGCAGGAAAAATGAATGGAAACTTAGCCAAATGATCTAGCATGTGTTAGCATAGTTCGGGTAGTATGTCTTTGCCTAATGAAGTTATGAGATTTAATATAAGATACATTAATGAAAACATAAATTCATAAAAGTTATAATTGTCTGCATTTTTTTTAGTGATAATTATGATCTTTGAATTGAAATTTAAGTTTCATTGAGTTTAAATTTTAAGGTTTATTTTTTATTTTAGTTGAATTTCCTTCATTTGTCAAAATTAATTTTAATAACGTATAATTTCATCAATTCATTTTTCTTGTATATATTAATAACGAATAACTCTAAAAAGAATAAATATATAACTATTAATGTGAACGAATTATTTTGAGGTAAATCTCAAAGGATAAAAAATTATAGCATGAGCCAAAAGTTTACAACTGCTGTTAGAATTACACTTGCTGGGACGTAACACAAATTGGAATACCCATCAAGCGATTTAACAAGTCTATACAAAAACCCAATAATACTTTGCTCTAAGCACCGAAATGTGCCACTGCAACAAACTGGCAAATTGAGCTACCAAAAGGGAGTTATGCAACTGTCCTCATCCGTACGCCCCCACAGGCCGCGCATCCCTACAGTAATAACCCACTAACTGTAACGCACAAAAACCAATTTTCTGTTGTAATTTGTTGAGAAGCGAATTTGATTAGCTTGACGCTGGACAGCCACACACACTAACATAGGAAAGCAGGAAATGTGGACAAAAAACATAGCATACTTTTCAGCGGTTGAGTTTAGCAACTGGGAGTAGCAAATGATGAAGGTGTATAAAGTGTATGAAATGAAAGCTGCAGTCAAGTGCACTAATGTAATGGCTATATTTATAGAGAGGGAGAGAGAGTTGCGTTTGTTATACTCTGTACGCATGGAAAGTTGTTAAAAAAAACGGTGCAGCTGTGACATTTTTGAATCTTTTTCATATAATTTCAGTCGACATTAATTAACAGAAAATTTTGGAGCCTTCTAAAAGTTGATTTAGTTCTTAGCTTTTTTGTTTTCGTAGAGTACAATTTTGGACATGAATTGCAGGGTATTGAATGGTCTGCCTAGCCTTACATACAACATTCTTAGATGTTATTTTGTTCTTGGTATTGTTGGCCTGTTATGACCGCAATATTACGTGTCCTGTGTGCACTTCTTGCCGCTTCCTGAATTGAAAGCAACTCTGTTAGCCGCTGCTTGATTTTATTTGCTAGCTGTTCGATTCCGTAAGCCACAAAAAAAAAAAAACAAATAGAAAATAAAAAAAAAAATTAAACCAAGAATACATATTGACTGGCTGCAATTTGGAGTCGCCCAAAGGCACAGAACCTTTTCGACCAGGCCTGGCCATTGCTCCATTTCATTTTACCGCATTTCTGTCGCAATTTTGTTGCTGTTTTTGGCGCTTGGCGCATTTTGTGATTGCACTTGCAGCTTGCGCACAGTTCATACCCGGAAATTGTTTGGTCAAAATATTTGTGCAATGCCAGGCACGGCTAACAGTACACCCCCCCCCCCCCCACTCCCACCCCATCTCGCCTTGCCACGTTAGTTAAGCGCCCAGAGATTTGGTTTTTGGCATTTCTCGTGCTAGGCGCGCGCCGTCATGAATACTTCAGGCATTTAATTGTAAATTACACATACGCCCTGTGTGCGCTTTATGCATTTTTTACAATTGTTTGCCAGTTGTTGTCACTGCCATTTGTTGTTGCTGCTGCCTTTGTTGCTGCTGTTGCTGCTAGTTGCTGGTTTTATTGTAATGCACGGATTTGGTTATTTGGGCACACGCCTGGCGAAAAGACCACGGCTCTTTTTAGCCGCGTTTGGTTGGCGCGCATTTAAAAATTTAACTCACTTGATTAAAACTCTTGTAAATTGAAATTGTTTCTCTCGTCGCGCATTGTCTGTTGCTCTTTAATAATTCAAAAGTCTAATGGTTGATGAAAATGCCCGTGCAAGTCCATAAAGTCGAAAGGGATTTATTGTCCGCATTTCGTATTAATATGTGCAAATCAAATTGTTCTATAACCAGGGGGAGTTATTAATTCTACGACTGGGATGATTTAATAATTAATCAGTAAATTTTTAATAACACATTTTCGATGTCGGTAACTTTTCAAAACTTTAACCATTGTAAATATCGTTTTTATCCTGAAAATCTTTAAGACTTGATTTGATGCGTATATATCCTTAATATCCAGCTTCACTAACGTCAAGAAATTGAGAACAAATGACAAACATTGTAAATTAAATTAATTTTACAATACAAACTGGGTAATCAAAATATCGTAATAATATTGAAAAAATATTGAAAAAATAATCACATGCTTATTTTAAAAGACAACATTTAATCAATCAAATAATTTGAAAACGCCCTTTGTTTATGGCATTGTCAAGTTTTAAAATTACTTATGGCAATTTACCTTAAATTGGGTAATAAAAGCATCCAGAATATATTGAATATTGAATAATTAACGTTGCATGTGACCTTTTACAAAAAGTAAAGGAAACAGTTTAGTATGTGTAGAAATTTGCAATTAGTATTTATGATGCGTAACTGTTTTTGTTTTGCGGTTTGATGACAATTATCTAAAATGCTATTTATAGTTACTATTTTTAATTGAATATTTAATGTGGTTTTTCGTCGTTTAATTAAATTCGTTGTTGGGTTTTTTGATAATTTCATTGACAGGACGAGAAAAATCAATTGCTGGTCACAAATGTGTGGCTGAAACTGGAGTGGAACGATATGAATCTACGCTGGAATACCTCCGACTATGGAGGGGTAAAGGATCTGCGCATACCGCCCCATCGCATATGGAAGCCGGACGTGCTTATGTATAACAGCGCCGACGAGGGTTTCGATGGCACCTACCAGACCAATGTGGTGGTGCGTAATAACGGCTCCTGCCTGTACGTGCCACCGGGCATCTTCAAGTCGACATGCAAGATAGATATCACGTGGTTTCCGTTCGATGATCAGCGCTGCGAGATGAAATTCGGCAGTTGGACCTATGATGGATTTCAGGTTTGGTTCAGTCGACCGAGTATGCAAAACAAGCAAGGCAACCAGGGAGTACACAGCTCGTAGTTGTTATGCTTAAAGAATCGAATTTCTTTGCAAATTTGTATGATTTTCTGAATTTTATTCTTTGTTTTCATATTTTTAATTTTTTAAAAATTGAAATCGAGGTGGAGATGGCGGACCGATATATAAATTTATATGTTATTCTACCCTCTCCCCATTGTAACTAAAGCTGGATTTGCAATTACAAGATGAAACTGGCGGTGATATCAGCAGTTACGTGCTCAACGGCGAGTGGGAACTACTGGGTGAGTAAGCCATGCCAGTAGCAAGAACAAAAACCACAACAACAGTTCTTTAAGGTGAAGAAGAAGAAACTGAAAACTGGCTCTGAAGCGAGTGTTCTCACTCACTCTCTTCCTCTCTGTTTCACAATCTCAGTCGCAGACAAATGAAACGAAAACACACATTAGAAAAATTGAGAAATGACTGCTAAAGCATTGGCATTGTCATCCTATCTATATTTTTATAGATCTATCTCGATATAAATATATATATATGTGTGTATGTGTGTGTGTGAAAAACTCGTTTGCCCAGCCAGAGCAAAAACAAGAAAACGAAGAAACAGAAAAGACAAAGCAAAACTTGTTTTTCATCTTGCTCTAACGAAAGATTGGCACACACAATGGCTTTGCCTTAAGCCTTAAAGCCCAAAGCCTTCAAGTTTTTGAATATACTTCTAGTACTTTTAGCCATACTTGTTTATAGCTTAGCCTATCTCGCTCTCTTAAAACATGGCATAGGAAATTTCTCACTCAACTCTCTAAACTGAAGCAGGGTTCAGGTTGCGAGCTAAAGTTCCGAACTCGTTCCGTTCGAAACTCATACTGTATTAAAAGGGCGTTCTGAACAGCAATTGTTTGTGTGCCAGTGTTGATAAGGTATTTATATGTATTTAACGTGCAGCTCAGGCAATTGCAATCAGTTGGCTGTTCGGAACGTTTTCCATCGCTGTTCCTCACATCTTAATTTATCATCATCTTAATTCTAAAATATATTTCGAGGCCAATGAATACGGAATGTAGTAAGGCGCCTAACGAACCCTGTTAAACCCTCCAAAAACTATACTTCTTATAACTCTACTACTTTACTACTGTCTTACACTCAAAAATACCACACGCTTGTCCAGTGTTCTCCCACTCACTCACTCTATCAACATTAAAAAAAAATATATAAAAAAATTTACTCTACTCTCATCAAACTTGGGCGCTTTAACTTTTTAAGACCGAAATAGCCGCGTAAACGTTTCGTTTACCATAGATTAAAAGCAATATTATAATTAAGTACATGCCAGCGGTGTAGCATAGTTTTATGTCAAGTATTAACTAGTCTAAAATATGCTGCGTCTATTGGCGAGTACCACAAACAAACAAAAACTATCCTAAGCAAGAGGTAAGGCCTGGCCCACGTATGCAACCCTTTAGAAATTTTCCAATATCTCAAAAACTTTCTCATATTGGCATGTTCAAGCATTAAATCAGTTCAGAACTGAATTCTTTCTTAAGATTTTAATGAATGCTGCCTAGAAATAAAATTGTATACAAACAATAAACAATCAAAAACTATTGCATTTTGTTTAGTTCCTCAGTAAAGTAAAATATAAGGTTAAGAAAAAAAAAAAAAATAATACATATTCCGTATAATTTTAGATCCTATCCTAATAAAAACTTGAAGTACCGCAGTTTTAAATTGAATATTCAATTGGAATTATAGAGAATACCCTTACCCTTCGTTCGAAAGCCCATTAATTGCTACTCATTAACATTTCCCCTAGTTAAGCTCTTTTTTTTCTGCTCTTAAAAATTCTCAAATGGTTTACCATTAGTTTTGATTAGTTTTCTAGCGCTTGTTAAAAAAGAAGTAATTTTTCAAAGCGTTGAACTATAAAAACTATGAAAACTAAGTAGAAAAACGAAGCGAAAAAAAAGGAAATGACAAAAAGGAAATTCTAGAAATTATAGAGAAGACTTTGCACACAAAAGCGTAAATTGCACGTTTCCGCATAAAATGCTAAGACAGCTAAAAGTGCAGAGCCACCCACACAGCAAAACCACCACTCATTCAACCACATAGAGTTAAACTTTTGTCTAATACACACACACACATATACAGTCACTCACACACACACACACTCACATGCAGACCACCAAACCAATTAAGAAATTAAAAGACAAATACAAACACATTCCCAACAATATTCACATACACACACACACACACACACATCGCACTATAAATTAGCAGTTGCACACAATCACACACTCAAGACAAAAAGAAAACAACTTTTCTACTCAACACTGCCCAGAAAAGTTAACAACACACAAAAGTGCTGAGAAAGTTTGTGTAACAAATTTGTTTTTTTATTTTTTTCTCTTTCTGCCTCTCTTTCTCTTTTGCTGCATTTCTTTGCTACGATCTTTTATTTTTATTTGATTTTCATGATTTTAATTCGCTTCTGTTTGTTTTTCTTTTACATCTATAAAAAAATTCTCGTTTTGTTTTCTACGTTATTTTTGGAAGTTTTTCTTAAGTTGTTGGCCCCTTTTTCAATCCTATTTTTTTTTTGCGCAGCACTTTTCAATGCGCATTTGTGACAGCCGCCTTTGGCTGCCAGTTTATGCAAATATTTTTGGAGTTTTCACAGTTTTCACAACATTTCACAGCACTCAAAGAGCGCAAATGTTAGCTGGGTAATTTTTAAATACTTATCAAGACGGTTTTGTGCGCTGTCTGTGTAATCCCTCTGGTAATCTAGGTTTAAGTTGAGCACATAATTTAGCTAGCACTCGTGGCATATGGTAAATGGTTTTGGGTAAAAGTTTTTCATTGAGTATATATAAGGTAGTAGAAAGATGGGAACAATTACGGCACAGCGTTTTCAATGGCTTAGATAGGGTTGGATATGCAATTAAAAGATAATTAATAACACTAATGAAAAAGACCTACTGCGAAATGTAGCCTCATTTCTTGTACTTAAACATTTACATTACTTTAACTAACTTTCAAGTCTAACAACTCAAGCAGAAGTGCTGAAAGTTTTTGGAAACATGTTTGTCTCGGCGCTTACTTTAAATTAGTTACTCGTATGCAAATAAAACTTTTGGCCAAAACTACAGTTTCGTATATAAGCATCTATACACACACACAAACATACACATGCGCAGCCCACACAGTGAACTTTTGAATACACTTAGAGAAAACCACAGCATGAACACCATTTTCATACTCAATCCATATATATCATTTCGAACTTTCTTTTAAAATATTTCCTATTCATAAGCTAAACACACACTTGAACTACTAAACGCTTCACTTTGCTCAACTTTCTTATCGCTTTTCATAACTACTCTCCACGCGCTTTACTCTCTCTCTTTTTCTCTCTCTCTCTCTCTATCCCTCCCTCCAAGTACTTATTCTCTACATAAACTATTTACTTGCTACTTAACTTACTCTCTTGCCTGTATGCCATGCTTGAAACTTATAGCATAGACATAACGCTCAGACAAAGGCCCAAGTAAAAGCTGACACGCATACAAACGAAATAAAAATAAGAAAATTCTACATTTATTTAAAGAGAATTTGGTTTACTAATGTCTTTATCATTTGTTGCATAAAATTCCGTGCTCCTAGGCGTGCCCGGCAAACGGAATGAGATCTACTACAACTGCTGTCCCGAACCGTATATAGACATCACATTTGCCATTATCATCCGACGACGTACACTCTACTATTTTTTTAATCTGATTATACCCTGTGTGCTGATTGCATCCATGGCTCTGCTCGGCTTCACCCTACCACCGGATTCGGGTGAAAAGCTGTCGCTGGGTAAGTATATACGTATATATTATTATAACATTTTTTATTTAAGTTGGTAGTTATTAACGAATCTTAAAAAAAGATTCGAATAGTTGGCGCCCGAGCAGCGACTTAAATATTCGAAAAAATAAATTGCATTTTCACTGATATAAATGCTTGTGAAATATCAGCAGCTTGAGACGCGCTTTTTTGAAAAGTATTTGCCAACTACTTTTTACAATAATGACAGCCACCTCCCCTTCGGCCGTTTCGAATAAAAAATTGAGCAAAAAATTACCCCATCGCCGTTTGATGAGTGCTTGGAGAGCCGTCTGACGAGCCTTTGGCTTCGAGCCTCGACTGACATCGCACATTAGACGTTATTGCCGGGGAGAGCGCCGTGATGATGGGTGTTGATGACGCCACGGGCCGAGCTGCTTGGGCTGGTAAACAAACTATTGAACTTATAATGTAGCCATGACTGGGGTTGTAAAAGTTGGCTTTTCAAAAGAGCCAGCTTGTTCTCAAACGCGCTCCAAAATATGCCCCAAAGTAAAGGACTGGGTGGTTGGGTGCAGCAACAGGAAAGCGCTGAGTAAAATTTGAATACCATAAACAGTTATTGATGATGGGCCCTTAATAATGCCCATGGAACTTGAAATAGTTGAACTAGCAGCGTGCCAAGCTGTCATAAATTTAAAGTGCAATTTAAATAGACACATAACGTAACCATAAATTGACTTAGCTAGCTTATTATTTGAACTTTAACATATATTTCATAGATCAACTCGTGTCTGTGTATTATCTATATCCAATCCATTTTCAATATCTAGGCGTTACCATCTTGCTCTCGTTGACCGTGTTCCTCAATATGGTTGCCGAGACAATGCCGGCCACCTCAGATGCCGTGCCTCTCTTAGGTAAGATAATTTTGTTTACCAAATTTGCTGCTGCTATTGCTTATTCTATATATACACATATGTAATCCTTGTAATATGCTTATCGTATATACTCGTATAATCGCTGTGTCTACGTTCGAATTCGCTTTTGAGTTCGTGTGTGATCTTTTGTTTAAAGTTTCTAATTACTTGAACTATATTAAAACAATACATATATCATAACTCTAATGTTAATTTTGAGTTAAATTCATATATAAACATTTATTCATGCATTTCTAAAACGATTTTAAACAAATAAAATCTGATGATTTTATAATATTAAAACTTTGACACACTATTAAAAAATAAAGCGTAAAAATAATCAGCTATTTCTGTGATTTTTCAAGCAGTTTCTTTGGACTTAAAGCCAAATTTTTTCGCAAGCCGAAATTTGTTGACTTTAAGCGATTAAAGAAACTGCGCGCTGATGTTAAAAAAGCAAAATTAAATACCGTAAAGAAAGAAAAATATGTAAAAATTAATTTGCAGGGTAAATAAATGATGCAATTCTAATAAAATACTATACAGAAATTACAAATAAAAATAATGACAAAATCTAAGAAAATTACTCGTAATCTTAGTTATGACACACAGAAAACACGAGTTGGTTTGCAAAAATGCGCACACATTTGAAAACGAGTTTCTTGCACGCTGTAATCTATATTTTGGGTTGTAATAATAATTAATTTCAATTCAAACGAAAGATTTTTAAATATTTGTGGGTTGTTTCTTAATGCGAAATTATTATGGAAAATATTGAAAAGAAATTGAAAACACATTTGAAAGTTTAAAATAACTTTTTTTTTTAATTAAACCCTAACTATTTGTATTATTTATTGTGGTACTTGAAAAGCCAATTTGGAATAAGTACATATATATTTCCTTCAGTAGTATACCTTATAATTATTAAGACTTTATATCCTATAATCCTATATACCAAATATACTAATAGCTCGAACAATTTGTCAAATATTAAAATAATTTACAAAAATGCTTAAGAAACAAGCCACATAAATTAAACTTCAATCCAATCATATTACAACCAATTGATCTATAAATTCTCTTTTATAATTCTTTTCAAATTAAATTTCAAATTTACAGCCAAATTAAATTAGTTAAAATTTCAAGTATAATATTAAAATCTCCTTGAATTCAAATATTTAACTCTTGTTCAACTTAAACTATCTAATTCAGTTTTTTTTGGCGTACATTTTGTTGGTGTCTAATTCTATATATAACCATTAAAATATTACTCCAACTAAAAGTTAACTGTGTGTGTGTGTTTAAAGAATACATTTTTATACAAATAATAAATTAAACTAAATGCTAAGAACAAAGTTTTGCATTTCATATATAAATACTAACTAAAATATTTGTATATATCTCTGCCTTCTTCTTTCTTTCAAAAATTGTATACCTTTTGCAAAATAACACTCTATAAAAAAATCAAAAACTCTGAATGAATTCTGAACGAAATATGCTACCCTGAACTATGCTCGACACAACTAACTAACCTTAATAAAACTAATACAATAACAAAAAAAATACAATACAATAACCAAATACCATTTGCACTACAACAACCACATTGAATACTTGATACACACCCAACGATATACGATAAACTATTTTATATATTTAAATATATATTTATATATATTTATAATGACAACACGCCCAACCAACCAACAGGTACATATTTCAATTGCATAATGTTTATGGTAGCTTCATCCGTTGTGTCAACGATTTTAATATTAAATTATCATCATCGAAATGCTGATACGCACGAAATGTCCGAATGGGTAAGTTTTCAACTGGGTCATTCAACCAACCAACCAAACAACCAAACAACTCGTATCCAAATCAACTAACAAAACAACAAAACAACTGCAAAATGCGAACCCATCACTTATCATAGCCTCGAGCAGGAAGCAGAAATAAAACCAGCAGCAGCAGCAGAAAACACTAGCAAACGGCAGTAATTTCCATGCCAGGACCCAACTACAAGGACCTGGCACTGGACTTTTGCTCGCCTGCTGCTCGGTGCCACAGTCGCATAGCATTAGCATTTCTTTCATATGATTTATTTCGCTAGACCCACAAACCAACAAGAGACAACTGCATATATATAAAATATGTATTTATTTTTGAGTAATGCGCTAAAATAATTTATGTGTTAGTTAAGGAGAAATGTTTGTGTTTTTTTTTTGTTTATTGTGTTTTCTTGGTTCTCGTTGTTTAGTTTTCACCCGGGTACCTTGTGTTGTAAATTACTCTGTTATTGTTATTGTTGTTTTAACGAAAAATTTAGTACATTTGCTTTCTGTTAGTGCAAAATGAAGCCACAAACCTGATCAGCAATTTACATTTTAAATGTAGCATCCAAAAAGTTGCAAAGCTTAACAATCTGACGGCAAATGCCGCATATATTTGGAGTGTTTCCTGCTAAACGAATGTTAAAGACATTAATTTCAGCTTTAGTGCTTTTTATATGCTTTGTTTGTTCACATAACCTTTGAGCAGAGAGAATGAAAGCATCAGAAGATCCGTTAAAAGTACAACCAGTTAAAGTACATATCAGTTGAATATATATATATACATTTATCACACATCATATATGTCCATTCACGTGTATCATAAAGAATCTGTGAAGCCTCCAAAAACCAAAAATTTCATAAAATTACATAACAATGCAAAATGCAATTCTTCTAGTTGCTGCACCAAATAATCCTAAATATGCCTTTTAATATATATATTTATTGTTGTTTTATATGATTGTAATATTATTGTTGTTCTGCCCCGTTTGTTGTTGTTGTTGTGTTGTTGTTACACAAAAATTTAAGTTTCATTTCGTGTTCAGTAATTTGTTTTATAATTGTGTTGATTTAAAGCCTGCTTAGAGGCGCTTGTGCAAGCTGTTTTTGTTGTTTTAGAAATTCTACTTAGCCACAACCAAAAATGTCAGCTGAATCTGACATTGTCCCTGTGTGTATGATCCAAAAAAACAAAAAAAAAAAAAAAATTCAGAATGAATAACATCATGATGCAATGTCGAGCCCAAATGTGACGGGCGGATGTACAGAGTACGAAATGAATGTTGTAACTAAATATCTAGCCAACATGTCTGCTACGACGAGTACTGAATATGTCTACTATAAAATAATTTATGTAATGAAAAATATCGTAATGTTGATGTTGGGCCCATAAATTTTCTACTTCTTTTATTTAAGCAATGCCACCACTCTCTCCTATCACAGCCTCTTTCCACTCTCCCGCAAAGCCAAACCCAAATTCACAAACTAAACAAACCAACCAACTAACCCAATTCACTCGGAGCCCTTGGCTCGTTTCTAGCCACCCGGTAACTAGTTGCACAATGCATTTTTTTATTCCTATTTTGAACTCTCGCTATTTCTAACAGATGAAAATGCTGCTTAAAATTATTAAATACATATTCTGCGGTCACATAATATCAGAGATCTATCAACTTTGTCTCTTACTTATGTAAATAGCTATGTTCTATGTGTGATTGAGTGTACATATGTGTGTGTGATCTCTAAATTCTTGATGTGATGTGAGTTGTTGTGTGCGTAATTTTAAAAGAAATGTTTGCATCATTGATCGATGCAATCACATGTTTAAGTAAATTTAAGAAAATATAATATATTTATTTATTAACTAAACATTCATGTCAAGGTCTCAAATCAATAAAAAGTTTAATAATATTGACTACTAATATTACAAAAACTTTAAAACATTATTTAATATTATAAAATTTATACCCGTCTTCGATAGTTCTTTAAAATATTGCTTGATTGTTTTTTAACTCTCGTTCTTGCAAACCTAAATATATAATTTCATCTACAACATTAAATTGGAAAATATCTTAAAAGCATTTAAGATATATTTCTTATTAAAGTTTTTCAAAAATGATTTAAATCGTTGTAAGAATAAGACTTTGAAATGTTTGTACAAATATCATCCCTTAATATTTCGATAAAAAGACATTTAAAATTATTTCCTATTTTTTAAAAGCAATTTTATGTGAAGTGCTTGCTATCGCTATCAAAATTAGAATATCAGAGTCAAGTAAAAACCCATCTAATGTTAGTATCATGAGCTTGTTTTTTATTTGAGCCAATTGAACATGGCCAAGACGTCAAGCGGAAAGCAATTTCTGCACATTATTGCAATTGCATGAAGAGCATAATGGAAAGTTGCAATGCCTTCCGAAGATGGTGTGTATGTGTGTTGGTAAGGAGTGTGTACAATACATAGAACAAGTTGTTGGCTTACAAAGTGTGGCCAAAAAGGGGCCGCTAAACTGAATGCAGCTCAGTGAAGTCAATTGGCTTTTAAGAAGTCAGTCACATGAAAAGTTTTCAATGGTTTTTTCCTTGATTTTTTCGCCGCCCAAGAATGTGGACAGGCGCTTGTGCCGACTCAACATGCAATTGAATTTGGAGCAATTGAGGAAAGACCCCGAAAAGGAGCACAAAAACTCACTTGCACACACACACACACACACACACACACACACACGCATACACTGTTAAAGTAGCAGCTAGGCGACAGTTGGCCCAGTTGCAAAAAGTTGTCGTGACACGGGCATGAAAATTGAGCCAATTGGCAACTCAGGTGCATTAGAAAGGTGCAGAGCTTGGGGCATGACATGCACAAGAGCCCTGCCTTTGCCACTGCCACCAAACAGACCCCATTGCCTCGCGCTTTTAGCTTCTTCAACAAATCAATTTGCACAAAATTTGCACAAAGCCAGCGACCAAGAGAGTAAAAAAATATTGAATGGAAGCAGAACACAGCTGCGGTCTTTGGGGCAATGCCGCATATCATCGCCCAGGCGATATGGCTACCAATACTCGTACTCCTTCCCCACCCAAACATGCTGTCTCCGTTGGATCGCATTCACAACTTTGCATATGGTATGCATGCCACGTCCTCAAGCGCATTTCCATGTATCCATCGCTTGTTAGCGAAATCGCGCCAACGTCAAAGCAATACCAGACAGGGGGGTGCGGTGCGGTGCGGTGCGGAGGGGGGAGGCGGGCCGAGCTCGCTGCAGCAGATGTCAACGTGGTGCCTCGATTTAAAAAAGCAAAAACAACAGAGAAAATAAAAAATGTTTTGTAGTCACAGAATGAAATGCAGCTTAGCATGACAATCGATTCGGTTTTAGCCGTTTCTCTCCTCAGCTGCACATTGAACTTTAATCAAAAGTAAACAACGTTATGGAATATTTAATGGAAGCATTTTCGAGGGGATGTAAAAGTAGATTGATTGTTGATCCAACATCGTACAAAACATAATCTTTAATCTTACGGTGTTTATTTGCTTTAGCTTAAACACACAATTTGAATGAAATCGGTTATTGGGATTATGGGTTAAGACAGAATAAAAATAAGAAATAGGTTTTTTGCTTAAATCTGAAGAGTGTAGAATAAAGATAAAGATATTAAATCAAGTGAGAAGGCTCTAGTCGGGGCCGTCCGAGATACCCTGAACCCTGCGATCTGGTTCTATAAACATTTCAGCTCGTTTACACATACATACATATATATACAAATGCACGTAGCACTCACTTTCCTCGGTGCGCGTGCCCTCAGTACAGAAACGAAATCCTTGTTTTCTTCTAAACGAAATGTATGATCGCTATGAAGTTTTCAGGACCTGTTAGGGGCATTAAAATCTATGTACAAACCAATTTGCAGGTCTGTAGTATTTGATTTGCGATTTTTTTGGTTTTATCGATTGGGGGGAGATATCCAAAATCCGAAGGTACCAAAATTTGCGTCTAGCTTACACAAATATAACGCATTAATTTTGTTGATTCTATCTCTTATCGTCGCCGAGATATTGTAAGAAAACCAAAGGCTGTTATCGATTTATAATGATTTATAATGATAAATTTGTATTGCGTATAATATATACGAACTGAATGAGACCAAGATCAGCATTCTAGCTTTTGTAGTTTCTGAGATCGCTGCGTTCATACAGACGGACAGATGGACATGGCTATATCAACTCAGCTCGTCGTCCTGATCAAGAATATATATACTTTATGGGGTCGGAGATGCTTCCTTCTGCCTGTTACAAACATTTTCACAAAACCATAATACCCTGTTTTACCCATTTTCAATGGGTTCAGGGTATAAATATATACAGATCATATTATACAAACTATTAAATATATATTGAAACCAAAATCCAGAACTTTTGGAATAATCTATATAAATAGATAGACAACACGTCAGAATCACAGAATTAATTTATAATTACTTAAACAAAAGTTAAAAAGTTAAATTTAATACAAAAATCAGTTGCCAGATATAAATCAAATTGTTGAAATTTAAATTGCCAAACTTGTTGCATTGTACAATGGCAGAAACCACGGTATATTTATAGAACAAATGTGAATAGATGTGAGTTTGTTTTAAGTGTGGGCGTATGATTGTTTTAATTATTTATAGCTATCAGCGAATATGTTGAATGTGTAAATTCGTACATTTATTTGGGTCTTTGATAATACAAAACTGTTGTCTGTGTGTGTGCGTGCTATTGTTATTATTATTGTCATTGTTGTTGTTGTTATCTATGTTGTCGTTGTTGCTGTAACGTGTTTATTGTGAATCATATATTTTGCATGCATCATAGCTATAAATAAGCGGCAAAGCAACTCGACGATAGGCACCGCACATAAATATTATTATAGCTGAGTGTAATAGTATAAGGCACACCACGTTAACCAACACTGAGCGACACTACGCACCGACAGTGAAACAACTCCACTAACACTAAAACAACAACAAGAACAACTACAACCAGAGTTCTCTCGATGGGGCCATATTGTTGCTTTAGTTGTAATCAAAATCAAATATAAATCATAATGATGTGTCATGTATGCGTGTGTGTGTGTGTGTGTGTGTGTGTGTCTTTGTCTCTGTTCATGCCAAAGCGCCATAAATCGTTGCCTGCCCGGTTAGGTATGCCACATATTTGGTCAGGCACACACAGATCCACACACACATACACTGACGCTCATCACACGCAAAACTCGTATCACACGCATTTGGAGTCGAGTTCGTCTCTGCAGTTCGTCTACTAAACATTTCAATTTCCACCTGCTGCTGCCACATGCCACACCACATTAGATACGCATCGTATTTTTATGCTGGCTGCCATGGATATTGCGCATGAGTCGACCGGGACGACCGCTGATTTTGGAATTCCCGACAACGCCCTGCTCGGATACCTCATCCGAGCGCAAGCATCAGATACTTTCCGATGTTGAGCTGAAAGAGCGGTACTTATGTTATAACACTATAATATATATATGTCGTATATACGTATTTTGCCATGCAATTTGAACAAATTTATCGATATGCTTAAAATATTCTCTTTCCCGTACTTTGAAGCTCCTCGAAGTCGCTGTTGGCCAATGTGCTCGACATTGATGATGATTTTCGGCACAATTGTCGCCCCATGACGCCCGGCGGAACACTGCCACACAATCCGGCTTTCTATCGCACGGTCTATGGGTAACAAGAACAACAACAGAAACTGCCATCAAACACATCACACATATGCACACACATGGACACACAAACACATGAAACACAGACAGACAAAAGCCCCCCCCCCCCACAGGCTAATCTCACTTTAGTGGCTTACCAATAAACTCTTACCCTCACCACAAACCCCTTTTCCGCCTTCCATTTTTATCCATTTTGCAGGCAAGGCGACGATGGCAGCATTGGGCCAATTGGCAGCACACGAATGCCCGATGCGGTCACACATCATACGTGTATCAAATCATCAACAGAATATGAGTTAGGTTTAATCTTAAAGGAAATTCGATTTATTACTGATCAGGTAAGTGGTTTCGTTGTAAGCATGCCTAAGAAATACACTAGTACATATCCATAACACTTGAATAATTCATGCTTAACTCTACTTTAATATAAACTCTGATTAGAATTTTAAAAAAATATATGTTTGTGCCTTTGCAGAGGATATAATTTATTGTAATATTAAGACTCTTTGCGTTTATATGCATTTCGAATTGATCGGATTACAAAACAAATTTATCTGAAATCAACACCTGTTGGATTTTCAACACTGTTAAATACGTATTTGGAATATTTATCCCAATTGATTTACACGATTTTCCGAAAGTTAACCTTAAAAATTGTTTTGTTTTTTTTTCGCTTATCTTAAATCGATGCGAAACAATATCGTAATCTGCTAACGAAGCAATAGAAGTTATATTTCTGCAAAGATGTATAAGCTTCGGCAACCGAAGATAATCTTTATATATTATTTATATTACTTTTTATTTTAATTTTTTCTTTGTTATATTATTAGTTATATTTATAACCAATTAGAATATTCAAAAAATTACATTTCTTTGCATGCTTAGCTCTAAGACATAGGATTGTATTTAAATGTTTTAAAATATGATCTATATAAATTGAAGATTTGCACCAACCTTAAAATATATTTTTAAAAATCAGCGCTTATCTAGTTGCGCTTATATACAATTAAACTTATTAGTAAAAACCCACACAAAATTATTTTTCCATCTTTTTCTCTCCAAATTTTCCAAAAAACTCTCTATAAAATAATAAACCAAACAAATCGATTATAACAATAATAATATAATATTGCAAAACAAATACCTTTATCAATTGTAAAATTGTAATTATGTAGCTACGTAAAGACGACGAGGACAATGACATTGCCAATGATTGGAAATTTGCAGCTATGGTCGTTGACAGACTGTGCCTTATCATATTCACAATGTTCACAATATTAGCCACAATAGCTGTACTACTATCAGCACCACATATTATTGTCTCGTAGCCATATGGGCGAGGTGGTTATTGTTATTGGTTTTATTATAAAATCAATTTGTTAATTATTAAATTAATAACGAAACTTTTTAAGTAAATTTAAAAACATTTAACAAAAAAATAAAAACAAAGAAAAAAATTAAATAAAATACAAATAAAAACCAAACAAAAAAAGAGAAAAAATACACTTAAAAAAAAACCATTGACTAAATAATACCAAGAAAAAACAACTAAAAAAACAATAATTTAAACACAAAATGAAAACTCGTTTAAACATGTCTTAAAAACCCAAAACGCAAAAGAGACTAAAAAGACAAACTAAAATTGCTTATACTTTTTTAATTTAAATACAAATATATCCCCAAAGTCATAAAAAAAATTTACTCTAGTAGCCACTAATTTCCAAACCGTGAATCCCTAGCCAGGAATTTAGATTCTTCCTTTTGATGTATTTAGGAAGAGAAAAAAAAAATGATAATGAAACGGGTATATTTTCTTTAAAGATTTGTATATTTTACACTTTAGAAGCAATTTTTTCACATAGTTGATGAAAATTTCCAAGTTATTGTGGTAAACTTCAAAGAAATTGCAGTATTACATAAAAATGTTTCGAAGACTTCGATTGTATACGCTCAATTTCGTTTGATAGTATTGAGCTTTATAATGGGAAATACATAGTAGAAATTAAATGGATCCAAATGGTAGGCGAAACCCAACGTTTTTTATGCTGGCACCTCCAGCAAGATTATTAGAATTAAAGAATCTAAAAAAGAAAACCAACTCTTCTTGATCATATTATTCTAGTGACTTTATGCATGTAGCTTTTCCAGATTCAGATTTTTCTCCAAAGATCAACAATTCCATTGCTTCAAAACAAACAAAAAATAAAACACACCAAAAAAAAAAAGAAACCTTTAGACAATTTGCATGCATTACATACGATTAGTGTCCCAAACTTAGAACAAACGCATTTCTAAACAGAACCAATATGACAACCTACATATCCAAACATTTGTACGTAAAATCTCCTTGAACCCCTTAACATTTTTATTTTAAACTAAATCGATACAATAAAACAAAACCTTTTCCCCAATCTAAATGCAAAAACAAAACCAATAGAATAACCCATCCATCGAATTGAATAATATCTAATTGGAATTACAAAATTAATAAAATGAAAAGAAAAAAAAAAACGAGCAGTGTTTAAAAAAGAAAAGAAACTGAAGATAATTTCTCAAAGTACTACAAAATAAAAAGAAATACCACGCCCACGAAGTGCACATCAAATGAAATGCCATATCGAATGCATTGCATCTGAATGTGAACGGCACAGCAAATTGATTGAGAATCGAAAATGCGAAATTGATAAATTGAATGGTTGCGAGCAATAATATCTGCGTGTTGATGAATTGCATGATTTTTTGGTGATGCAAACAATGATCGATCGAACTATTGCCTAAAGTGCATACTCTAAGCAAAACTTCGCTCTTTCATTGCATTGAGAACAGCGAATGTTTCTAAACTGTACACAAATTTACAACTTTCGGTATTCTTTTATTATCAAAAACAACTAAATCTGTTTAACTCTTAATTTCTTTATTTGTTTTTTTTTAATCAACGAATTAAAATCACAAACTAAATACTGAATACTGAAACTTGGTACAACACCAAAATGCATACAAAGCAATTCAACACATTCCACAAAAAATCAACAAAATCACCAGAAAAAAAAAAACAAAAAAATACCAATAACAATGAACATCAAAGAACACAAAACATGTCCGGTGTATGGAAAATTATGTGCTTTGCTCTAGTATTGCGAGCACAACAACATACATATAAACCAATCACTTACCAAGAAAGAGCTTTACACATACATATATAGAGATCACATAAAAAAAAGAGAGATAAAAAAAACATACGAAAAATTTAGATTCACATCTCATGAGTCTTCTTCTTCATACACGAACATAATCTAATATTGGCTGACGTTTACAATATTCACAGATCTACGATATAACCGTATGTTACTGTCCACAAACTAGCCAAGCACACAATTTCTATGCAAAACGAAAAAAGAAATATAAAACATGATAGCAACAAAAAAATCTTAAAAATTACAACAGCATGTAACTCAGGCGAGAATCTGCAGTGTGGTAAATTAAAAAAAATCCACAGATAATTACCAACTACAGCTCTCAAGTGATGCGACATGCCTAAACAGAATTTAACTTAAATATATGTTAAAATTTCACAAGTTTAACAATTTACTTTTATAATTTTTAAGTTACAGCAATTTTGCTTCTAATTGTAAATCTTGTGCATTGAAAACAATCAGAATTTTTCTTTGAATATAAACATAAAAAAGGAAACCACAATTACAAAAGAAAAAACATTAACACTAATCGTAAAGGCAAATACATCAATTTGCATAGATAAACAAAATACAATTACCAAAACGAAAACAAAATAAATAAATAATTAATATAGAAATTCCATACGTTTAAACTAAGCTTTACAAATTACACAAATAAATCATACAAATAATTAAGATTATACCAAAGAGCTCAAAAACAACAACAGAAACACAGAAATATATAGCAATAGTTTTTCTTGAAAATTGTGAATAATATAGGAACCGAAAAAAAGGAATCGAAAGTTTTATAGCCCTTTATGAGTTTTTCTTATATTTTGCGTATTTTTTTTTTCTATATAGTTTTCATATTAAAGAATCTTTGTAAACCGTTTTTATACAATTTATATGAAAGTACAAGTTTTAAAAACTATATAAAAGTGCTTGGGTTACATTTACCTTTTTTTTTACAGTACGAGTGCACTTTATTTTGGAATCAATTTTGAAATCGTAGTGTTTTTTAAGAATGTCGAAATTTGTGGGACAGATTAGTAAAGTTAAGGCATAGCTTTTGATAACAAAATCCCAAAGAATTTGAAATCGTATCTTTGCGAGAGAATATATATTTATATATATATATATGTATTTATAAAAAGGTGAAAACATATATTATTATCATTTTCTATCACAATTTACATTTGATTTCTCTGATTTTTTAACTTTATCAAATTATGCTATGGAATGGCATAATCAATTTCGATCCTAAAACATAAAAATAATACAAATAATTAAAAAAAAACAAAAAACAAAAAAAATATAGCAAACAAGCTGCCAGCATAACACAATAACAATAATTAATTTTAACATTTTATAAATTTTTCATGATTTGAGCTCATTTAAGTATCTGAACGCAGCTAAATATATAAATAAAGAAAATCAACTGAGGCAGTTGTCAAACCATTTAATTGAAAATACAGCAACAATGTAAGGTTTAGCAATCGATAACGGGATTACATGTAAATCTTATCAATTGACTAAAATAGACCGATTGAAATTAAACATAAGCAGTTTTTAAAAGGAAGTCAGCTGACACAGCAAGTAGGCATAAACTAATACTACAAAAATAAAAGACAACCCCAGATCATTAATAAAGATAAACCATAAAAAAATACAATATATAAATAAATAACAAAAATAAAGATATCGAGAATAACTGCACCCGAGAAGTTGAGAACTAGAAAAGAAGCTTAAGCAGGCAGTTCAAGAGATTAATACTACATGTAAGACAAGAATCACAAGTAAATAAATTTCTAGTTCATAAAGAAAAAAGTTTGGAAAACGTTTCTTTCATCAGACATACATACATATATATATAAATATATACATATATATATGTATGTATACATATATATATACGGTATATATATATAAATATATATACATCTATATATATATACATTTCTTTTTTACACTGAAAACAAATATATATATATAAACTTAGCGTACATTGTAATAATACAAAAATATTTAAAGCAAATGATGAAACTTTTTCCTAAAAACTAGTTGCATTTAAATAAATTTTAAACAAATAAATATACATACAGAATATATTTATTAAAAAAAAAACAACAACAAATGAAAACCATGCTCCTTTCTCTACGAAAAAAAAACCAATACATTAAAACAACTTTAATATAATACTTAATTAGACAGTAATAATAGTCAAAAGTAAAACCAAAAAAGGCAAAAAAAAAACCAAGTCAAGCGAACAAGCAGAAATCGTAAACTAGAAAATATTAAAATTAAATTAATTTTTAAAATGAGAAAACCAGAAGAAAAAAACAAAAAGAAAATGCGCTGATTTTTTATGTCGTTATTAGTATTTAAATTTAAATAATTGCATAAAAAAACATAAAAAATTAAAAAAAAAAAACAACAAAACACAAATATATAAAATAATTAATTAGACAAATTGAAATTGGTCATTTTGACCTGAATAGTAAATTATAGAAATAAAAAAAAAAAAAACTTGAAAGGCAAAACCCCGACAAAAAACGATTGTAAAATTTTAATTATTATTATTCAATAATAAAAATACAAAAAGAAACGATTTGGCAGAAATACCAAGAAAGAAATAGATGGTGATCAACACGTTTTTATTGGTACAGCCCCATTTAATTTTTGCATGAGCAATAGGAACAACTTAACGAATCAATAGAGAAGACACTAAGGACCCACACCAAGTTTCAGCGACTCCTATGGAAAGGTAAATCCTGTGCTATTAGATAAATAGGTTAAGTATATTAAGTAAGACCATTGCAATGTATTATAAACACCGCAGGAACTGTTCAATGTAAATATTATTAAGTTGATTAACATTCATAAATCATTGCAAGAACATTACAACACATATTTGTGAAAAACATCATCAAGCATATAATTTTATTATTATTTAAAATACTCATGCAATCATCTACTTGAACAAACAATATACATTGTAAAAACCAAACATTAGTCTACTTAGTATGAAAATAATCAGTTTACATAAAACAATCAATGCAAACAAGAACTAAAGAAAAAAAAACAAACACAATACAATATATATTCGATATCTATTAAAATATTTATATTCAAAGTGGTAAAATTTCACATCAGGTCGCACTGAGCCTGACGTTATCTAATTCATTCAAAGTAAATTTTACGCAAAAATTCTGATGTCACGCGCAGTTTGTCAACAAAACCAGCTCAATGAAATTTAAAAACCATGTCCTTTCTTTACGGCTTTCTTAAAACAGCTTAAAATAATTAACAACAAACTGAAAATATTCTCAAATAACAAAGTAAAAAAAAGCAAGCCTAACTAAAAGCGGATTCTGCGTGTATGTACAAAATGCATTATTAATTCTATCTTCCATATATGCTATGTTCAAATGTTGACAATCTGTTTAAATCGAACAATTTTTCTATATATATTTATCCAAAATTTCGGCATGATTTCTCTATTTATTCCTGCTACTTACTTCCAATTCCACTATCAATTAGAAAACAATCCTCGATAAATACTCGAATTCCTACAATAAAAACATATCTATTTTTCATTATTCTGCACATAGTTTTGCCTCTATAAACCATTTGAATTGCATGTGAAAATCACCTCACGAATCCTATAGTATATATCCCAAATAATTATTATTTATTACTAATTCAAATAAATTATTTCTTCTATGCTATATTAAATGGGAGCAACTGTGAGAAGTGAGTGTATTAGAATACTCAAGAATACATCATAATTTTTGTACATAAAATATACTAATCAAAATTTAACCATTTCTTATAAAGCGCACGGAGGAGAATCAAGGATGGAACACTTAATACAAGAGGACAAAGACACTGAATTTTCCGTAGATTAAGATTAAGTTTGCAAAGAAAAAACAATAACAAACTTTTAAACATTGTAATAAAGGAAACTTATAACGTTCTAAATTTGATGTGTTATATTTTAGAAATTTAAAGAGTTTAAAAAAATATTCGTTAGGTGTGCTATTGGAATGGTTGGGAAGCAGGCACATTCAACTATCGCAAACAATATATCGAAACTAGCGCAGCTAAGTTCGCATTTTGTGTTGTATTACAGGGCAGCCAACTTCATGCTGGACATTTCTTGCGCATTTTACGCTACGCACAACGCAGCCAACTTCACTTGACGCAGGTTTTCCGCATGCCATGAAGTTGGCAGCATATTTATTAAGGTCCAGCGCGAAGTTGGCTGCGTTAAAGTATCGTATAAAGCTGTAGTGTAGACACAAACCCCTGTCGAGAATATAGCAGGAAAATACACCCAGTATTTTCATGAAACAGCTGTTAAAAGTTTCCTCAATTGGCGTTGACCATTATTCAAATAAGATTATACTTTAACAAAGATAATCTCATCTTTGGTTGAAAATACTCTACATATATTTCTTGTTTATTTATTAAATTTTGTTACTGATACTGATTTAGACAGAGATAATATAAATTTGCCAAGCATGTAAAGAATAAAAACTTAGAGTTTTGATTGTCCAGGTGGGAACCCTGACCTTGAATGACAAAATTTGTCGAAAAAGGAAAGTAACGGATATTTAAATATATGTTTGGAAATTTAAAAAAAATTTTTTGAACTTGAGATTTTATCCATTTTGATATTCTTTAAAACTCTCAAGGAAACTGATATTTCTTGTTTTACCCATTCGTTGAAATAAAATGATGCAAATCATTTTATGCTGCAGTATTTCAATGTGTCATAATACAGTTTTGGTTCTGGCTGTGCCCATCCTTGCAGATTCTAAACGTTATTAAAAGAATTAACCCCATGGTGTTTACATTTGTATTTTGTTTAAATATGTTGCGATTTTTTCGCACTTGTAACTTAAACAACAGCACCGCATACACACACACACACACACACTTGCTGCACTTTCGAGTGAATGGAGAATGCAAATCAAGTGTAATCGGACAACAACAACAATTGACCATAAAAAGTTTTTTTTCTGTAAGCTGTACCTATTGAGCATGAGAAAAAGGGTATATTACAATGTAGAATATGAGCTTTAATAGCAAATTTTAAATAAATGCCAACTTCAAGTTTTATTTTTAAATATCAATTTCTATTCTAATTTCCTTGAAGGTTTCAAGGTTATGTTTCAATAAATCTGAAGGCTAGGCTTATAAATATTTTTTCAAAGTAATATGATTTTTAAAACTTATTCCACACATTTGTGCAGATCAAGACCATATTTTATTTTTTATTTTTATTTTAACTTTAAGTTTTTAAAATTTATAACCTTATGCTTTTGTGGGGTATCTGCTTGAAGAACACTCTCAACTAGAGCATCCTTTTTTTATTTATTTATTTTTTTTGCCGGGGAGTATAGCGCAAAATTGCATAGCAAACACTCAAAGCAAGAGCTACAGTAGGGGGAAGAGAGAATGAAAGAGCGAGCAGAGGAGGGGATGCCAGTGGCAACCCGTTCTGTTGATAATGATGCCGAAAAGTGGGTGTAACGCCGCCCCTCTCTCCTTTCCTCTATGAACCCCCCGTGAACCTATTGACTGTATATTTGCTTTTTTCATTGCATACTTTTGTGCGTGTAAAAAATAATATGCACTTTTTTAAAATCACGCACGCACACACAATAAAAGCGGTTTTAAAAAAATATTTTAAATATTTTAAATAATTTTTAAATAAATTATTTTTGTTGGGGTTGTGATAACCCCCCCCCCCCCCCCCCCCCCACCCAAATCCCACGCCACCAGCCAGCATGTATTTATTGTAGTTGTTGTTTATGTAAATGGAATTCTATGTACGGCGATAACCACGCACAATTGCAGCACACAAAAACAGCAACAACAACAACAACAATGGAAAATGTAACGCGCTTTTGTTGTATATTAAAATTTCCGCCTGTCTTACTGTCGATGTGTGTGCATGAGTGTGTGTGTGTGTCACGTAGACTAGTGTAAAGTATATAATTAACGGCATTTCACATATGTGCTCGGCGAGCGGACAAACGTATCGCGTATATAAGCCACATTTCCAATCCACCCAGCCCCAGACCCAGACCCTCGCTGTTTGCCGCTGATTACACGGAATACATAAAGTAAATGTCAAAAGCGATACACACACACACACACACACACGGTGCATTATTGTTGTTGTTGTTGTTGTTGCTGCTGATTGAGTTTGAGTTGATGATGAGTGCAACTGGCGACCCCAATGAAGCTCCAACACCACGCTGACGTCCACTGTGAGCCTACCTCAATATTAGCACACACACATACACATACACATACAGAGACAGCTGTGCGTGTGTGTATGTGTGTTGTTCTTGTCGTTGTCATTGGTGCTGTGCACACCCGCTGGCCGCTTCTTTTGTGCATGTGTGTGTGTGCCATCTTGAGTTGCCAATCTCTCTCACTTTAGCTAACCCCCTCCCCCTTCACTCGACAGCCCCCTCTAAACCAGGCACTGTCCGAGCCAGTGGACTGCACAATAAGCACAAATTACGAGTACGCATTTGACTGGTTCTTAGCGTTGCGATTGTCCAACGCATTTCGATTGTCCTCCATGGGGGTCAACGTCGTTATTTTGTGTTGTTGTTGTTGTTGTTGCTTTTGTGTTTGTTGCTGCTGTCGTCGTCTTTGATGTCATTTCTTCTGCCAAAATTTATGCGAACTTTTAATTTATGCATTTAGCTTCATTTTAGGTTAAATTCAATCTGATTTTGCAAACGCATCTTAAAAGCGTTTAAAGCAAAATAAATAGAACACTTCTGCTGACTGTTTTGAAATTATTTTCGTAGCGTTGTTTTTACAGCATAAATATTTTAAGACCGCAATAATCAGTTAACTAACGATGCTCAATTTCATTTTGTAAGCTTGCTTAAAATTTAATTCTCTCTTTCTTTGCGTTAAATTTTGATTTTAGGTTTCCCATAACATATCAGAGATCACAAAACAATTGCGTTTTTTGTTGCTTTATTTGTTGGATATACAATCTTAAAAACACCATTAATCAAAAGTTTTTCCCATTATCTCTTCGGTCAAGAAATAACATACTGATCACTTTTTTTATTTTTTATTTAATTATGCATAGGGCTTTATGCGAAATGACTAAAGTTTTAAAAGACATCATTGATTAATTTATATACATTATAGCACTTAAAGAATCAATTGCCTTAAAAATTAAGATGATCGGTTAAAAAATACAAAAGTAATTAGGTAATTAAATAGCATGCGTGTGTCTGAAATTTTGTACATATACATATGAATGTATATTACGATAGCTCACAGAGTGTTCGGGGTATCTCATAGTCGAGCAATCCATTAGAACTTTTGTTCTGCGATAAGTCCGATTACTTTTAATTTAATAATTTTTCTTGCTCTGGTATTCCCTTAAATTTCTTTTCTTTCCTCTTTTTTTTATAGAATCTCATTTATTCTAATAGCAAAAAGTCTATTTTGTTTATAATCGCTTTAGAATAAAGGAAGGCAAATCGTAAAGAAATTTAACTTGTATAATAAATAAAATAAAAAAAACTGCTTTACGGTACATGCACTATATGTTGTATAATTAAACAATAAAAATAGTAATTTTATTCAATGTGCCATCTAGAAAGTATTTTTGCATATATTTAAATGAATGTCGCTGGCATGATTAATACAAAAGAAAAAAAACGAAATGCGAAAATAAAAACTATGCAATTACATAATTTGGCTAATGGCAGATGAACAAATGCACAAATTCCCGATGCACAAACAACAACAAAGCACACAATCCACTTACATACACACACTTACCCGCACACACACACACACACACGCATTTGTTGTACTCATTATATACTCTTGATAGGCATGTAGTTATATAAGTGCGGTTCGTCCTGCTGGCAATTTTACTGTACATAGAAAACTGTACTCGCCACATGGCATCTAATTATATACAAACAGGGACAGAAGAGTGGGCGGGTAGTGCCTATGAAAAATCACTTGGAAATTGACCAAGCACTGCCCCAAAATAAACCTCAACTTCAAGCCTCAATCTCACTCCAGCTAAATCCCAAAGCATATGCAATAGATTTTCACAAACTGCAAAGACAATGGGCCGAGCACTTTTCGGGCCTGTGCAAGTAGGCTTAAGATTTTCTTCGAGTGACCAATGCATGAGGCAAGACAAAACTAAATATAATGCAACATTTTTGACAAGATGCAGCACACTCAACTATCCAAACACACACACCCACACACGCACACAGACAAAGTGCAGCTGCAACATGTGTCTGTGTATTAGTTTACTTTACTCATTTGCAATATTTTTGGTAGAATGTAAAATTGAATTATTTAAAATTTAATAGAAAATCTTTAGCTTGTCTCAAAAATATGTATGTAAATGAAAATGTATATTTATATATGTATCAACATATTCAACATATGCAATATGGAAATATGTTTGTATATAAGCTGGTAAAGAAGTTTGCTGTGCCCTAGCATTATTAGGCATATTATAATGTTCATGTTCATAAATACGTTTTATATTTATTTCTTTATATATTAATATTATATATTATTTAGAAAATAAAAAAATGAAATTAAATAAAATTCTCAATGCCAAAATTTTCAATATTTTCATTTATTTTTGTCATTTGACTTACACATTTATTTAAACTTAGATATAAATTTTTGTTTTGCTTTTCATACAAATACTTTGATATTCAAAAATTTATAAATAATTAAATAAAATAATTTTGTACTTTTATTAATTAAATTACAAAAATTACAATTATATTTATTTGAATATTATTATATATTATCATAATTGTATATATATTTAAATTTTCTAAAATGAATACCTGATTTAATGCATACGGCTTTTTTAGAGTATTGCAAATTTGTAAGAATTATTTTGTTATTGTTTTTCTTGCTGTCACATATATATATATATATATATATATATATTAATATATATTTTATGCTTCACTTCACACACATACGCACACAAACTCACGTCAACATCTTGAGCTGCTTGGCAGAGTTGAAGACGGAATCGTCTTGAAGCTTCTTTGCTTCCATAGGCTATGTTATCATTTCAGTAATTGCATTTTTGTGTTTGTCGTTTTTGCTGTTGTTGTTGTCGTTGTTGTTGTTGTTCGTGTTGCACTTTACGGGTTTTGTCTCCTCTGAATTCTCTAAAGGGTTATTTTGGTAATTTTCTCAAGAAAACTCAAACCCTTGGCAATACGGCCCATAAATAGTTGACCTGGCCAGTGTCTCTTCCTCTTTTCGCTCTCGCTGTCTTTCTCTCTCGCACTATCTTTGCATACTTTTGTGCATCTATGTATACATACGCACACACATACATTAGAAGCTGAATTGCATTAATAAATATGCACAGCAGGCATTTATATAGAATGCATGTTGTACGCATGCTTTGTGGTTGAGAATTTATATTATATTTTATTATTATAATATTTTTTTTTCTGTTTCTGAAATGTTGTCAGCTTCTTGAGAAAGGCTCAAATGAAGCCTTATAATTGGACTTTGGCCTTACACCTTTTGCTGTTGCTTTTGCTTTTGCTCAGCGTGCATCTCAATACTTAAGAGATATACATTTTCATGAGCTTTGAGATGATGTGCGAAAGGATGTTAGAATAATTTTTCAGGCATTTAATGTACTTAAGCAAAATATTAGAGTCTACAAAATAATATAATTGAGCCAAAATATAACTGAGACATATATATATATTTATATTTTGGAATTTTAAGACCAGGACTTTATATGTTTAATTTTATTGTCAGAAAAAAACAGGGATAATGTCTGTAGAAGTAGTTCATAAAGAACAGTGTTAAATACTTCTATCTAAAAAAAATATAAGCAACGATTAACTCGGCCGTATTCCTAATAATCATTCTGGGTTGTTTTTTTACTGCTATCGAAGCTAAAGGCCTGAAATTTGGAATATATCCTCTTGCAAATCTCCCTTAATCTTAAAGATACACACATTTAAGATACATCAGCATCAGATAGATTACTGAAGATCTCCACTGAAAACTGAACAAAAAATTAACAACATTTTCTGTTGAATTTTGAGCCCTTACAAATTACATAGATTGATATTTTTCCCAAAGAACAATAAAAATCAAGAGCGGTTTCAGCTGTTTTAAGCTAAGATTATATTGTGAACGCGTATTTCGCAGCCGGTTACACCCGACTTTCATGCTTCTACTTTATCTTATGATTCAAAAAATGTAAAGTACAACTTTCTGCATGACTAGATTATTTTTGATGAGCACAAATTTAAAACATAGATTTCTACATTATTTTTATTCATTGTGTCTAAATAAAACAATTTGGGTTACTCTAAATGTATTGGCAAACCTTCAGTATTTTTGGAATATTGTTATCAGTTTCTGAAATACAATTAAATAGTTGTTAATTTTGTGTAAAGCTTTTATGAATCCATCAAATTAACCAAAATTAACAATCAGATGGATGATGTCGCATAGTTTTCGAAGCTGACGTGAGTTGTTGTAATTATTTGACTGTTGCTGGAAATTACAGACAAACAAACAAACGAATTCGTGGCTGCGACGGACAAGGCAGAGAGACAGAGAGAAAGAAAGAGAGGCAAGTGAAGGAGGAGATGGCGGGAAGCGGAGCAAATAAATAGCAAGGATTGTGGTGGGCGATCGGAGGGGTGAGTGCTTGAAGTGGGCAGATAATGAGCTCTGGCAGAAGGGTAATGCACCAAAAAAAAGTTCGAGTAGGTGTGTGTGTGTGTGTGCAGCTTAACAACACAACATAAATTAACGCATATTTCAGTTGCAATTTAAAAACGCACAAAGCGAGTGCAGCTGCAGCGGACAGCGAATGTTGACGTCGACGTCGACGTCGGCGGCGACGTCCACGTTTCAATTATCCGCTATTGTTGTTGTTAGTATTGCTGTTGTTATCATTAACATTGTTGTTGTTGTCCAAAGTGCCAGCACAGCGCAATATCTTCTTCTTTTTGTTGTTGTTGCTGTTGCCGCTGCGGAACGCACAAAAAATGAATAAAACCGACAACGCCCCTATGCGGCACACACACGCACAAACCCCGCACACAACACAGATCCCACACTCAACCCCCTCACCCCTCACCCCTCACCCCCACGCCCCCAACCCACAAATGCATGTGCTGTAAAAAGCTGTCGCCGCGCCTAAAAGTATGCAACGCATTGGCTGCCTATCTGTCGGGCCGCATCCTGCATCCTGCGCCCAGCGTAGTGCCGCTGCGCCCCGCCTCTGCCGCCGCAATTGCTGTATATTATTTACCTCTTCTTCGTTTTTTTGCGAGTGCAGCCGCAGCAGCAGCAACAGCGGCGGCCGCTGCTGTTTTTTATGGGTTTTATTGTGTGCGTGCGCGAATGAAAAATAAAATGCATAAAAATATATAACGGTACCGCTCCAACAGTCGCCGCACGCACATTGGCCTCGTCGTCGCCGTGCACGGTCCTCAACCTTCGCGCGCTCGTCAAAAAATGAACAAAACGCAAAAGAGATGCCCAAATGCGAAATTGCGTGCAAGCAAACGGGCCGAAGCGATAGTCCTGGCCCAGGATCAGGGCGCAATATACATATATATATATATAAATATATATATTTATATATCCATATATATGTATTTTTATATATATATTCGCACATAGAGGTGCACTGATTGCTGGCGCATATCGATGGGGCCATATGGATGGACCAAGGGCAGGGCGTTGGGGTGGCCAGCGGGAAAACAGAAAAACAGCATGCAAAAAACACAAAAAGGAATGAATACCCTCGGACAGCCGGCGGGGCCAATGGTGCGTATGTGTCACGGCGGCGACAACAACAACAACAACAACAACAACAACACCAACAACAGCAGCAACAGCAAAGTGCAAATAAATTAAAAATGGTTTGAGTCGCTGTTGTGCCTCTTACCAATTGGTATTGTTGTTGTTGTTAAGCCTCGCAAATATATTGCAAATATTGTTTTTTTTACTTTTTTGTGTGTTTTGCATATTTATTTTTATTTTTGTTGTCGCATTTTATTTTTCGGGCGCCTAAAAGCGCACAACATTTTTTAATTGGGTTAGTAATTGAAATTTATCGAACGCTTCCACGCACAGGACACTCAAACAATGCACATACATTTACACACACACACACACAAATTCGACACAGTCCCCAGAGACGCCACAAAAAGCGCCAAATGAATTGAAACGAGTTTGAAAAGTCGAATGGAAAAAATTAAATAGTAACAAAGATATTTAAACGTTTAAAGAAATTATTTTAAAGTATCGGGCATGACATTTTTAATTATTTAAATAGACCCAGAGGTTAACTGATTCAACTTTTTTTATGGTAGTTAAATTCCATTAGTATCTGAAAAGTATTTCATTAATTGATGCAAAGTTATCATGCGATACATATATAATATACTAAATGAATGTAAATGTGATATGTCACAAATTTTAAGCGTGAATTTCATTTGTAAAAGTTTTTTATGTTTAGCGGACATTTTTTTTCTGAATATTTGAAATAATTTGCAGATGCAAATGTATCTAAGAGCTATAAAAAGCAAAATGTCTGATATGTTATAATAATTGACAGGCCCAAACATTTGTAAGATAAAATATAATTTATGAGATACAAGAGTATTTATCAGATATTTACTATCTTTGGTATACTAGAACGCAGTACGTTTACTACAAAACTATTTGCAATGATTTGTCAATGCTTTCGGCCTAATTCTTAAAATACAGTATTTCAAAGATACATTATTTGTTTAAAATAAAGGTGGCCGTGTGGCAGGTAACCAAAGAACTATTTTTTAAATGTTGATTTTTGTGACCAATTAAATGCTGGATTAAAATTTCAAAGCAAACTGAAATATGCATTACATCCTAAAACTTACTTTTTTGAAGCATTGAGCCCAAATGACGAAAATAAATACTTTTATGTTGTCATCGTTTATTCAAAATGTACTTTGAAAGTTTCGCTTTATTTTCAAATATTTTTTATAGGTGTGCCAAAGATAAAAGATTTAATAGATTTAATTGACTGCATTTTGTTTATGAATTTTACACCAATTTACTCAAATATATTATGTGAGATAGCAATTGTATGTAGATATTGTGTGTAGATAATTATTGCCCAGAAACAGGCCATTAAAAAGAAACTGGTTTTATGTTGACCAAAAGTCTTATCGATTCAAAAGTAGTGTGGACTTTTTATTGGTGTCCTTTGGCACAGCAGCATCAGCATCATTATCTAAAAGAACAACAAAAACCAAAACAAGATCAACCCATCTAGAGCTAAGCATTCAAATTGAGTCTGGAGAAGAGTGGACCGTTTTTTCACACATATACACAACAAACTGGAAATTATCTCTACCGAAAATGACAAAAAAAAAGGAAAATATATAAAATATTTTAAGAGCAGAGTATGCGGGCCAAGAATAAGATTCCAAATCAAAGAGACAGCAACAGCATCTCGAAACCACCCCAAAGACCATTGAGAAAACGTTGACTGACCAGCGGCGGAACCCCGAGGAAACTGGTTGACCAAAAGGGGTTGCATCTTGGCCGATGGATGCGTGTCAAAGTTCAACGTCTCAGTAGCCGTTCAGATGCTGTGTCCAGTTTGAAAAACCGGCCTGGCCATGGTTCAAAGTTCCATGTGGCTATTTTTTTTTTTGTATGTTGCGATCTGGGCTGAAATCTGTTGAAATTTTGATGTGAAAGTTCAGCAGATTTTTATAAAAGTTTCATGTCCTGCCTCAGCATCCGTTGAGCGTGAGAAAGTTTCCAAAATAAAACTTGTTCCATGCCTAATGTCCTGCTGCTGCTGCTGCAGAGGCTGCCCCATCCTTGAAACCAGTTGAGGCAACGTCTTGAGCCTGGACCACTTAGCTGGCGATTTATTCATGCTATTTGGCCAGTTGGCTAATTGCTAACCAAATGCCAAGACAACTACGCTGCCAAACATTAGCTCACCAAATGGCCAATAGCCTGCCGCATTGTTTGCTCCCCAAGTCGCTGCACTAATTGTCCTTCAAGGCGCTCCTGCACGCCATCCTGTTCGGATTTGCGCACGTCGTTCACTCGCTGACCGCTGATGCGGTGGCCCTATTAGCTTAGATATTCCATTAGGCGGCATCGATACTCAGACATGCATTGATTTTTTCACAAGTGACTGCCAATTTCAATGCATAAACGATTAGATGCAGTCCTTAATGAGCTGACAGCAGCTCCTGTTTAGTCGGCAGCTACTGAGTCCTACGGTCAAAGCATTTAGTTCGAGAGTTTTTTTTATGTTCTTTGTGTGTATGTATGTTAAATGGACACACTAAACATATTTTATTCATTGGGTATACAAAAAGATAGTTATTAAAATTAAACTTAAAAAATATATACTGTTTTCTTATTTACTTTATGTCAAGTCGATATGTATAAAATGGAATTAAAATTTACTATATACAACATTTTCAAGTATAAAATATAAATAAATTGATAAATATTACTTATTTTCTTAATAAGTTTCAATTTAAAAACAAAGGCAACAAATTTATAAAGGTATAAGCATTATATAGTTACACAATGCGTATTTATGAAATTTTTGCTTTAAGTATATTTGAACACAAATATATAAATTTGTATATGAAATTTAAAATTGTTTTCCTCAGATTCATCCATCTGGGCTTTAATACTATTACGTTCTTAATACACTGATTTCTATATATTTCCCATACTTACAAGATACAGTTCCTAATACCCGTGAGATCCAATGCCTTTAAAACTTGAACTGTTTAGTTATACAATATTAATCATTTGTTTTTATTTTTAAATCATTTAGAAAAGCTTTTAATTTATTTTATAAAATAATAGATGTTAATAGAACCTAAGTTAAACCGATGCCTGCGTTTACAATATACTAAAATGAAAATTAATATTTATAAATAAAATTATTTTGTGATTAAAGAATTTTTTAAAGTGACTACAATATTTGAGTCTGCTCCTTAACTGCCGCCTTCGTATGATACCTCTAAACTATAACTAATATTTAAATGGGTTTGGACAAACCTCTGCCTTAGCTCTGCTGACTTTTCAGTCCTGTCAAAAAGTGCATAATGATATCTGACCCGTGCTACTTTCCAGCCTAATCCCATCAAAATACTGACCGCTGCGGCGATTTTTACCACCAACTGAAAAGTACGTTACAAATATTACCGCCAGATTCAAGACGTTTCAGTTAAAATGTTACACAAACCGGTTAAAATGCAATAATTTAAGAACTGACCGTTGATGTCTGAAGAGAATTTTGGCGGTTCAAACAACAAGATTTTATGCAAAAACATCCTGTTTCGGTGTGTTTTTCCCTTTTTTTATCGGGTCCAGCAATTAAGTTGAACTTGGTCCAGTGGACGCTGAGCTGTAGACAGAAGTCACATAAACAAGATACAGCAGGGAAGGGGGAAGTTGCGATGCTCGCAGTGGGACAGTGACGACCAATCAGCAGTCCAGAATACTTGATTCACAAATTCCAGCACACACACAAAGCACAATCAAAACAAATAGCTAACCCTTAAAGAGATAAGCCAACATCCACAACTCACCCCAAACAAAGGCAGAGTCCCAGCCCTAGATGAGCGTAGAAGTGCTTGGAAAAAAATGTGTAGCATACTTTCGAGTGCAGCCAGAAAAATGCTTAAAGGGGGAGAAATTAAATTATATAATACTTGAATTATGTTCAAAAATAGAAATATGAAGAAGTCTGTTGTGTAAAAAACAATATGACATGAAGCAAACTAAAGTTGCCTGATAAAATTAGGTATTTAATTAAGATTTAAATACTTTCAGTGCTGAGCAAAAACAAATAAATTTCTTAGATTTATTACTAAAATTATTTAATATAAATATAATGAAAGCGACCGTTTCTAAGAGTGTAATAAATTTGTTTATTTTTTTTATTAAATCTAGTTCTTGAGAAAATGTGGTTGTTTAAATAAGAAGGACTATAAATATATGGCCTTTCTTAATAATAAGATGAAATTATTCCAAATAAAATCAATAAATAAATAATTATTAAAAAAAATAAAAAATATTAAAATATTGAAATAATATAAAGAATTGTAATAAAGTTAAAGAAAAATTTATAAATAAATCCTGAGTTCTATTAAAAAATCACATATAAAAACCAATTCTATTTATCAGCTCAAATTTCATTTCAAGAAATATTTATTGTCTAGACAGTTATGTATGATTTAATAAGTTTATTCAATACATATCATTATTTTTGCTTAAATATCATTCAAGCCCCGAACAGATTACGTACTCATTAAAATTCCTTAACTTATTTTCTGTGTGTGGCGCAACATGTGACACGTTTGCCGGAGCAGAACAGCCAATAAAACAAAAACAAAAAGAAAAATACGAAGCAAAACAAAATAACGCATACTTCAAGGCGAAAAAGCGCAACAGGCGTGCTTGCGAGAAGGTGGGTTGCGGGGGCATCTAAAATGCCCCAACGTGTGCGGGCGTCTGAGCGAAATGAGCGTAAAACATTTTTAGAGAAGCCGAAATGTGAGACACTCTCGCAGCGCCGGCGAAAAGTATGCTATGAAAAATGCAAAATATGCTAGGCTAAGCGAGGGGTGGCTCAAGAGAAAAAGAAATAGAGTGAGCGAGACAGCGCACTAGAAAAGGAGTGGGTAAAACAGAGAGAGCAAAGGAGGGTTGCTTTTCTAGCGGCATTTCTTAAAAAAAAGCGCAAAAGACGTTTAAAATTGAGGCCTTCACTGGGTTGGTCGCGGCCAACAATTGCGCAATTATTGAGGTAGGCACTATGAGTATCTGCCAGGAGATGGACCACATTGTAGAGCTACCCCTTTTATCATATTTCTTTGGCTGTCTGCAGCCTTCATTAACTTGACTTGGGCAGTTCAAAGATGAGCGGTCAGGCGATCAACCGGTTTGCAGCCTGTCTTCGACTGGACCTGAAAACTGAACTTCAGCATCCTTGGAATCGGTGTCCATCTGGCCCAAAGCTGATCAGTTGAGTTTGAACTTTCATTTCGGTCGTGTCGCGTTGCGTTGCCTTTTTTTGGCTTTGTTGTTGTTGCTGTTAAAGACGAATATTCGTCGTGTTTGTTATTATTCGTTTATGTGGGATTTCTGTTTATTGTTTTTGTTCATATTGTTACAAAATTGACATTTGTTTTCGTTGCCAATTTCTGTGTTTCTGTTAAACGTTTTTATAACTCTCGGTTAACGTCAAATGTAAGTGAAAAGTGAAAAAGTTACGGAAAGCTACAGGATTAAGGAAAAACAATTTAAAAATGTTTTAAAAAAAAAAACTTAACTGATTTCATTATTACATGAAGTATAAAAAGATGTGTTTAATTATTGCTGAAAAGATCCCAATATTATAATAAATTAAATGCTGTGTCTCTAGGTTTGATTGTTAAGTGAACCATTTAATTTATAATTTTTAAGAAAATAATTATATTTATTTGGTTTATGGGGCATTGATTCGGCTTAACTATAAATTGAAATAAACATTTGCCAAATATGGTTGAGCCTTTATCAAAACAGAGTATTTTAACTTTCTAAAAGCGATTAAAACCTCCTTCCTTTACAGCACACCTCATGAAATCCCCCATCACGAAGAATAGTTTTCAGCATAGCAAAGCCTTATAAGAGAAATTCCTAAAATTTATTCAAAATTATTGATCTAATCAATGCGCTCGTTTATCGCTTGGACTTTGTCTTGATCGAAAGTTGTATTGAGTATTATATTGAATATTATTTAATATTGTTATCCCATGGATCAGTCCAATGGCAATCGCAAGCACAGTCTCGATCAGGCTCCCCCCGTAGCATCCTCGGCGCTCGAAATGGCGGAGAGTTGCGGCAATAAGCGCAAACTTTACGCCATAGACGAGCGCGAGGAGCGCTCCCCGTTGATGGCGGGCGGGGCGGAGCCTGAGTCGGAGACGGCATACGATGCCGATGTGGATGAGCTGGAGCAGAACGTGGGCTGCCCGCTGTCGCTGAGCAAATTGGCCAGCGAGCGCGAGGTAATCTACGAGCTGTTCCAGCCCTGGGCCCTAAAGACCTACGGCGATCAGGCAAAGACCAAGACAATAACGTTGCGCAAGAAGGTTCGCATTCTGAAGGCGCTCGAGGGCAAGGAGCACAGTCGCCCCGACAGCTCCAAGTTTCGCTTCTGGGTGAAAACGAAGGGTAGGTTGAAACAGCCCCCGTTTTGGCCGAACTATTCTTCTTACCCAGCAACAACTTGGTTCCCTTTGCAGGCTTCACGACCAAGCGACCCGATGGCTTTGAGGAGGCGCCCGGTAGTCGACGGCGCTGCCAACCGTTGCCCAATACGGCGGTGCTCTCGGATAATCCCGGGGCCGTTGATCTATTTGCCGCCTCGAAAAGCAAAGACTTTGGCCGTCGCATCTATCGCAAGGTGGCCTGCGTCGAGGAGTTCTTCGATATCATCTACAATGTGCACATGGAGCTGGGCGGACGCAGCGGAATGCACGCGGGACAGAAACGCACCTATCGCATTGTGAGTGTACCGTATGAACTATAAGAAATACATTTCAACAACATTATGAAACTGTTTTTAACTGTTTTAAAAAATTTTAAAATACAATTTTAAAATGAGAGGATAATTTTTATCAGTGACATATTTTTAACAAATTCAGTGACTATTTTATTTGGCAAATCTCTTTTCAGTGATATATATTATTATAATAAATTTTTGATAAGTTTAAAATTACAAAGAATTGGTTGAAAAGAGTTATCTTTAAAATACAAAAAAATAATTTATATATCTAATAAACGAAAATATTTAACAAACGACCGCACATTAGTTTTTGTCAGTTACTTGACAATATTTAAAAGATTACCACGCTATATATTTAATTCAATTTTTAGTCTTGCCGATCTTATAAAATGTATTAATAAATGTAGGTATTATTATTAATTCTCGAACTAATCATAGTTGCCAAATCTTTTTTCTTTTATATCTTATATTAATTCATTTTTTAAATGAGTTTACTACAAAGAGTTGGTTAAATAAATGTATCTTTAAAATCTAAGTAAACGAAAATATTTTACCACTTTAGTTTTTGGAAGTAACTGACAATATTTCAAAATATTTAATTTTTTATCTTTTTATTCAAAATGTTTTATTCAAATTGTTCAATCTTACAGTCCTATAAGACATATCGATAAATACGGGAATTATTATTAAATATATTTTTATTAAATTAATTATATTTATTTTATTTTTGATAAACATCTTATTAGAAGTAAAAAAATAAAATGAGATTTTATAGATTACCCTATATACACTTGCCAATTTAAACAGCCTTAATACCGCTAATGATTTTTCCACATTCCTTCTCTGAATCCTCCTACAGATAACGGAAACCTATGCATTTCTGCCCCGTGAAGCTGTCACGCGTTTTCTGACCATTTGCCCCGAGTGCAAAAAGAATCTGCGACCCTCTTCGCCTTCGGCTGCCTCCAAGGAGGATTTGGCCGGCAACGAGAGCTCTTCGGAAGTGGAGACCTATTTGAACTATTCGTCGCACACGGAGAGCTCTTTGGAAGCGGGTCCAACCGCAAAGCGGCGTCGACATTCGAGCGCCGATCTCAAGGCACACGCTCCACTGGCCGCCGCAACGGTGGCCAGCAGCGCCAGTGCCACCCAGCTGGATGCCATTGCAGCGGCACCAGCAGCAGCAGCAGCAGCACCACCACCCAGTCCCGGCACAGCCGCAGCAGCTGTGGCCATGCCACAGAGTGCTGTTGCAGCCGGCGAGGCGCCGCAGGTTAGCGTGCCCAAGATACGAGTCAAGCCACAATTGCAGCGTCCGCTTAGTCCGTCCGGCGAGCCAGGCTTCGACCTGCAGCTGCTCAAGTCGCAGGACAATCTGGTGCGCTATTACGATTTCATGAGACGCTTCTATGCCGGCGGCTCGCTGCTGAGCCAACCGGTTCTAGCGCCGCCCCTCTACGGCAGCAGCCTGCTGCAGAGTCTCAGCTATCCAACCACCACCGCCAGCACCACAACCACCGCGACCAGTAGCACTGGCAGCAATGCTGCGCAAGCCACTTTGTTGTCCGCTGATCCACTCCCCTCCGTAAAGACCTCCCCTGTTGGCTCGACTCGGGCACGCTCACCGACCGCTGCGGCGGCGCCAACAGCACCGCATACGCCCATCAATCTAACAAAGCCTCCATTTTCCAGATGCCGCTCCAGCTCCAATGGCCAGCCGGCGTCCACATCTACACCGCTGGCCACCGGCGCCGCCGCCGCCGCACCGCTCAAGCTGGAGCTGCCCAGTCCGCCGAAGCCGCTGGCCACCGATCTGCGTATTCCGCAGCTGCTGCTGCGCGGCTCGGCGCCGTTGGAGCAGCTGCCAATGCCGCTTCCGATGCCGATGCCGATGCCAATGCCGCTGCCACCGCTGGACTTGGAGCGCCTGAAGCCGATTACATCCACCTATCTGCAGCTCACGCGCAGCATGGGACTCAGCGATGAGGATGCGCTGCGCTTCGATAACCTGGTGAGTAAAGACTTCAAGTATACACTATAGATGCATAAGAGAAGTTCAGTGCACATCCAAAATACTTGAATACATATGCAGTACATTATGCAATAAAAAGGTTATATTGGATTTATGCAAATATAAAAACCCAAATTTTTTCCAAATATTGTATACTCTGAACGAGTATAACGAAGTCGGTTACATTCGACTGTAAAATTCGCAGTATAAAGAATACCTAAATACTCTTTAAAACTTAAACATTTAATATTTTCTTATAATACTATAATTGATATACACACAAAGGGAGCATTTTTTTCATATTATATATATGATCTCTTAAGTGCAAAAATGTTACTTTTTACAACTTTTTTATCTTTTTTACAATATATTTTTATACAATTCTAACTGGTTGCATATAGTCCAGAAATATATCTCAAATTCCACTTCAAATACTCATATATGATCTCTTTTTTTTTATCAAATTAAAATTATATAAAATGATTTTTATTATAAACAAAGCGTTTGAAGCAAACATTTCATTCATATTAAAATATAATTATTACCATTTGTATTATTATTATTATAATTATATATTTACTGTCATTATTGTTCTTCTTATTATTATTTGTATTATTATCATTATTATTATTATTATTATTATTGTTATTATTAAAGCTTAGGCACATATTAAATCTTCATTAATTGTTTCTCCAAAGAATTATAATATTACCCACATATTTATTGCTTAACAACAAAACAAAGAGGGAACAAACTATTTCAGTTCAGTGTTTATACTAAATAGCGTTCAATTTGCAGTTCGTTTTTAATATATTTCTTCAAATTTTTATCAAAATTGTTTGCCTTTGGCGCATTTCAATATTTAATTAATACCAAAAAAAAATTCTTGTATGGTTAATGTTTTTCTCATTGTTGCGTCCAAAACAATGCAATATGCAAAATTAAGCATACACAATAAAATATGCAAACAAATTTTATTTATTTGTGTGCACTGTGTAATAATGTTATATTTTTTAAACATGCTTTGTTGTTATTTGCGAGCGCGTTTTTAAAGTATTCGTAAGCAAAGCTTTTTAATTAGTTTTACGCCTTTAGCGTATATTTGTATATCCTTGAAGAGAGTATTTTACAATTTATTGTCATTTATTGTTCTCAGTTATATATCTTAAATCGTTTATCATCTTAAATGGTATATTATAAAATCATGCTTCTCCGCTCAATGTATAAAAAAATTTTATAAAACAAAATGGCTTACCGGAGTAATTCCCTTCTGCAAAGGTATCAAAGCTTCGGCAGCTTCGAAGATAATTGTTTTTTTTTGCTGCTTATAGACAATTTTTCGCTTATATACAATTTATTTTACGTATTTACATATTTAATACATCTAAGAATTTTTTCTGTTATTCATATATGATCGACAACAAATTTTTTTACTAATATAGTTTCTTTTTTCTCTGACATGCTTGGCTTATAAATCTAACGCATCTATCGCACTGTAACTGAGATTATGAGAAACAAATGCTACAAAAAAGCAACTTCAACAACCACAACAACAACTACTACAACAAGAACAACAACCATTTTCGGCCACAACAAATGCGTTCGCTTTGCGCGTCGCACAAAATTTGCAATAGTTTTATATATTTGTATTCTTTGGTTTTTCGCATTTTATGGAATTCAAATTGAATTTCTTTTAATTTGTTTTTTTTTGTCACTTTTTGTTTTATTTAATGATTTTTGATCTCTTAATGCTTGAATTATTTAATAACGCTGTTAACATGCTTAATGCAATGCTTTTGTAATATTATTATTATTTTTTTAGTACTTTAATGTTATATTTGTTGAATTGCATATTATTTGATTTTGTTATTTTTTTCTTTTCTTTTTTTCTATTTTTCCAGCTCAGTTATTAGCGAAAGCCCAAAAAAAATTCTTGTAATAAATTAGTTAAACAGAAAAATTAATGCTTTTATTTTTTTGGTAACCAACATTCAAAATTTAAAATGCAAAAAAATATAAATGCTTTTTCAAAAAATATTAAAAATTAATGCGCTTAGCATATTTTACACTGCTTAGTAGTTGCATATTTTTAGGCTTTGATTTTTTCAGCTTTGGTAAGTACACATTTAGTTTAGGTATTCAATTACTAAATATTTTAAGCATATACATTCGGACTAGTTTTATATACAATTTATAACAAATCCTTTTCTTATTGATTATTTTAAAGTTAAGCTCAACTCAAATTGGCGTTGGTGGTTTTTAAACATTTAACGCAGAAAATTGACTTTAATCATTTGTTTAAAAAAATGGATTGAAATATTATTGCATAATATTTATTTATTTATTAAAATATTCCTATGGTTTTATATTCTTCACTTTTAAAATTGCTGAATTTGGTTTATGAAGTTTTTATATGGCTTATATGTTTTTTTTATGGACATGTGGGAAATTGGAGAATTCGACTTAATATTACGCTTCCCTTTCCTTTTTATACCCTTCCCTTTCCTTTTTGAACCCATTGAAAATGGGTAAAAAAGGGTATAATGGTTTTGTGCAAATGTATGTAACAGGCAGAAGGAAGCATCTCCGACCCCATAAAGTATATATA